>CABEEJ010002247.1:103953-118400 GCA_901482245.1 Timema douglasi
CCCTCCTCTATATTTTCCATATTTTTTTCCATGATTTAGTAAATTAGATTATTTTAATCATTTAGTTATACTTCGACATAAAGATTGAATATCTCAGAATACTTTATTTGCTGTAAGTAAATGAAATATAGGTGAAATTGTATAATTTATTTTCTGACAAAAACATTTCTTTTTTAGATTTTGTATCACCATAAACATTGATCAAAAAACCTTATGTAATATGGATTCTGACCCTCACCCTTTCCCCCCTGGTGTAAGACAATATAAGATACTGACCTCTGTTCCCCCAAAAACACTGATGAAGTTTAAACCTTTCCCTACTAAATTAGGAAAATATCCTGTATAGGCCTACATGTATGTGTTTAATTAGGAAAATCTTTGGTAATTTTTTGATTAATTGTACCTATTTGAAGAATATAAACATTCACCTAAGCTATGTGACTTCTGAAAATTTATTTATAAAAATAAATGAAAGAATGAATAAATAACTCCTAAACTACTAATTTAAACCAAACAACACAAAGAAAACATGACCGAAAATGCATTACATAGTACACAGTTGCGTGGTCAGCGACGAATATTGATCTCAGTTCAACGAGAAATGTATACAAAACCGCAGTATGTACCTACTTCACAATAGTTCTAAAGTAATGCCTATAGATGGTGTTAACAGTACAGAAAGTTAGAGAGCTGTATTATAAACATATTTAGCACTGGTGAATGAAATTTGAAAATGTTTATAAACATTAATAGCATGGGCATTGCAAACTACCGCAAACTTTTATAAACGATTATAGCGGTGAAAGGATTAAGGACTGCCCCTTACTAGTTTTTTATTTGCTATTTAACTTTATAATTCAATATGAATTTTGTGTTCTAGTGATCTTGCACATATCAAACACACACATTTGGATTAATTTTATGGTCATATTATGAGGCTTGAAAGAAACCAGAGAGGATTACGGAGATGAAAGTAGAGAGAAGACCACAAGGGAAACCAAGAAAGAGATGGGAGGAGCAGAAAACAAAAAGTGTGCAAGTAAGAGGAGAAGAATGGCGGAAGGTTAGAGGAAAAGGGAAGCATTTAAATAAACTGACCCAGCTACAGGCTGCAGTTGATGATGATGTATGATTAATAATTGAATATATGACAATTTAGATTGTAAACTGTGGCATGAACAAAGTGGCAGGAAAACTCTGGGAGGAAAGAATGAAAGTCATGATATTTGCTGATGACTTGATGGTATGGGGGCGAGGGAAGGGGAGAAGTAAGAGGAAGTACAAGAACAATTACAAAAATGAAATGAGGAAGTGAAGGAGTGTGAAATGAAATTTAGCACGGCAAAGTGTGAAGTGATGGTAATGACAAGGAAGAGGGTAAGGCCTAATAAAGCTATACGATTGTATGGGGTAGAGCTGCTGAGAAAAGTACAGAACATAAAATATCTTGGAGGTGTGATTGAGGAGAAAGGTGGAAGTAGAGAGGATTTAATGAGATGAGGACAGTAGGGAGAGTTGTTCTATAGGTGCGTAAGAGACATACTATGGAGAGTAAGGAAGTATTGAACAGGGCGTATGTCGTACCTATTGTCACATATGCAGCAGAAACATGGAGAGTAAATGTAAGAGGGACTAAGAAAGTGGAGCCCATTGGAATGAGATTTTTGAGGAAAATATTAGCTGTCATTAGGAGAAACAAGATTAGGATTGAAGTTATCTGGGAAAGAGTAGGGGTACAGGGAGTACATGAGACAGTAGAGGAAGCAAGACTGAGATGGTAGGAGCATGTAATGAGGATGGAAAAAGTGAAGATGCCGAAAAAAATGTCGGAAATGAAGTATGTAGGAAAAAGACTGTAAGAGAGGCCAGGAAAGAGATGGGAGGAGCAGATAACAGAAAGTATTCAAATTAGTGGAGAAGAATGGAAGAAATTAAAGGAGGAAGGGTGATGGAAGAATAAAGGATAATGGAGATTTTTTACTAAAGTGAGCCATCCACAAGCTGGCAACAGATGATGATGATGATGTAAACTGTGGCATACATTTGGAGAATTAAGATTGGAGAAGAAAAGACCTGCTCTTTACTTGTGCAAAGTTTTATCTCAAATTCAGGGCTGCTGAGTCGGAAGCAATTTTGGGTTGAGTCAGAGCCAGTAAAAATGTACAGACTCATACTACAGCTTAAAATATAAACTCATAATATTATAAAATTATGTTATACTTTTTTATGATTATTTAGGACCAAAATTTGTAATTTGGATTGACAAATTTATTTAAATATAAATTTACAATTGATGTCAAAGAAGCTTCCCATGAATTCACTTTACTGCCATCAATTTGCTGTTACTAATTAATATATGTTAGTCATTTATGAAGGAGTTGGAGTCAAAGTTGAAGTCAAAGTCCGACAGTAGAAAAATAGAGTAGTCGGATTCGAAGGTTTGGCGTAACATCTCTACATCCCTGCTCAAATTGAAGCAGTAATTATACTAATAAAGTCAAGAATTTTTTTTTTGTACTAGAAGTATGTCGAGACATACCTGTATGTTTGTATCTCATAAGGCCCACGCTAGTGAGGACTGATCCGACCACCGCCGACCTGTCATTGTTGGGGACACACTCGCACAAGTCCAAGGCCACTTTCTCGAGTAGCAACTCGTCAGGAAAGTTGAGCACAGACATAGCGTAAAGCGTGTCGGTGGCCTGCTTCATGTCAAGATGCTCAGTCTTGCGTCCAATGTTGAACGCTAAAGAGCGAAGCAAAGGCGTCGACCGGCGACGTTTATTTGCCAAAGTGGACAATACCTAGGCGAGCATCAGACAGAAAACATCTTGGTTGTCAAAACCTGCAATGGTGGGCATGCAGATAAAGGTGACAAGCTAGTTGTAATTTGATTTGTAGGTGGCGAGCAGGTAGAAGTTTGAATCCCAGAAAAGGTGTTGTGATTTTTCCTAAATGATTTCTCACTCTCTCTTCACATAAATAATATTAGTACATTTCTTCTAAGGCTTTACCTTACTCATCTGTGCTCCATTAGTGTGATTAAATGTTGATAACCTAGACGAGAAGCAAACAAATGCTGTTAGAAACTGCAATTTGTTTTTAATTGGGGATAGTCTATTTTGAATGCATTTTATAAATACAGTTTTAAATAAGTTCATTGCTTACAATACATAACAATATCTTTAGTTCCAAGCCCTCAACCTAAAGCAAGAAATATTATTAAGTAGGTGCAGTAATAAGATAAATCCATACACATTCCCTTAACATTAACCCACCATATGCGTAGACGTAGATGGTTTAGTTTATAAAAACTCACCCTTATCATTTGACTGAGCGAAATACCAGCAACCAGTTTGGCTGCTTCGTCATCGCCCGTGACTCCCAAAACCATGGCTAGGTCCCCAAAACCACCCGTGTCAGGTGCAGTTGTCGAGGATGAAGAGGTAAAGCCTTTACCAAGAAGTTTGCACATTTTCACGAACCGTATATCACCTACAATACATCTTTGTGTTTATGAGTATTGTCGACAGAAAATAAGAGTTTTACATAAGTTAACAGTGATGTTCTAGTACATAGTTTAGTTTTTACAAATAAATTATAAATTATTGAGTTTTAATGAACTATTTATATGAATAATTTAAGTATGTTAGGTTTTGAAAATTGTATTTTTACTAAGCAAATATGCTTTTATTTAATCTGAAATAAAATCAATTATAATACAGTAAAACCTCCCATATCTGGACCTTAAATATTTGAAATCCAACATATATGAAATGATTTAATGCATTTTTTTTTCAATAGCTGAACTGACAAAAAAAAAGTTTTATATCACTTAAACCTATATTTTGCAAAGATATACAAACTTAAAAAAAAGAGTCGAAAGTAAATTTCAAACTTATTTAAAAAGAAATGATAGATTTAGTTTTGTTGTGTATTTAAATATGCTATAGTGAATAATCATTTATTTAGCAACTGTATGTATATACATATATTCCGACACCTTAGTTCAGTCGATTTTACTACTCAACTAAGGGTCCCGGCTAAGGATGTGAAAAAAAGTATCAATACTTTACTAATATCATTATTTTCCTTTTGATAATAGTTTTTTTTACTGAATACTTTTTTCTGATACTTTTAATGATATTAGTACTCAGAATCTAGTATAAAATCAGCATTGAAATAAATAACATTTTTGCTATCTTCACCCATGCTGGGCTTAAATGTTTACTAGGGTGTATTGTGGAAGAAGAACAAATGATATGATTTATCAATTCTCACTCATTTTCTGCAACTCTAGCATTCAATTTATTTTAGCGCATCATAATTTATAGCTGTCCGTCCATGTTTATTTATGACTCGGTGAACTCACAAGGTGCTCCAAGCTGATGAAGCAGGGCATAGTGTCCATTCCTCTATTGTTTGTTAATAGTCAATAATCCATCTTGACAGTATATAAACGACAAATTTAGTTAAAAATTTGTATCTCCCGGAAGTGTGTTATGGGAGTTTTTTTAAGAAGTTGGATGGTGAAAAAGCATCTTATAAAATTGGTTTTAAAGTATTAAATACCATTATAATTTTCAGTGTTTAAATAAAAATGAAAATACATTTAAAATGCCAAAGTTGGGATTTTTTTTAGTCCTGCGTATTACTACCTGTTCAGGTTATTTGCCTATGTAATAATTACACCAATGGTCTGAGGTTTAAGTAGGCTTAATTTAAAGGTAGTGCACTCATATTTGCATGGAGGGAGAGTGGAAAGCCGTTTAGGAAAACCACACTCAGTGCACCCAACCAGGATCGAACTCCGACTGTCCCATCTTCGGCAATCTAAGCCAACACGAGATTAGCGTGTTAGACCACGCAGCCACCGAAGCAGGTAGGAGATTATTAATACTAGATTAAAAATACACATTTTTCCAGATTAAAATTTCGATACCAATACTTACTGTTATCGATCCTTTTAAACAATACTGTATCAATACTTTGCTTTCGATACCACATTTCTAGTCCCGGGTTCAATTCCCGGCATGGCTTAAAAATGTATAATTTGTGAAATGTGGGCTTATCCTATCATTGTAATGAATTAACGACCGGGGACTGGATGTTGTGCTTGTCCTAGTTTTAAGTTAAATTATAAGGTAAGTTAAATGAAGCTATGACAGGCCTAGTAGGGTGGGAGTGTAAGATATATGGCTTGCATAAAAAACTGACCTAAGCCACAGGCTGGAAACAGCCATAGATTTAAAAATGTACATACATACACAAAAAAATACTTTTCTGTAACTAAACGTATATTATGTAATTTATAAATTTTTTTACCTTTTAACTCTTCAGAGGGTTTTTAGTTTTATATCCGAAAAGGGGTCAGCCCTCTTTATTCCGGTTAACAGAAGTTTTATTGTATTATATACAAATTTAAAAACATAAAGACCTACAAAATGTGTATTAATATAACGATGGTTTAGGGATTTTAAACTTGCCATTAGCTTCATGTTGTAGACAATTTTAACACCATATCTTACCACCCATTCAGGTTATATGCTTATGTAACCTACTAATTACACTAATGGGGTAGTGATGAGGAAGGCTGAATTTAGAGAAAGTGGACCTGCATTTGCTTAGAGAGAAAGGGAGAATGGAAAACCATTAAGAAAAAAACCACCCTCGGTACACCCAACAGGGATCAAACCACAATCTCCTTGTCATTAGCAGTCTAGTATATTCTGAGAGTAATGCCTGGCTTAGACCCTGTAGCCAATGAAGCGAGTTACACATTGTAAATACATATTTTATAATATAAATTAGGGTTCATCCATAAATCTAGTAATGTTGAGAGAGGTTAGGAGCTCTAATGTCTACAAGGTGTTACATAAGGAGGGTACCTACATTACAGTGTTATGTAATACAGATCGTATATGTAGATTAAAATATTGAAAAAATAATATTATATTATTGTGTATAGTTTGTGTCCATTAAATGTAATAAATCCAGCAGAACTGTACCTACTTAGAGATACTGGTACTGAAAAGTGATTTTAAAAAAGGTTGTTAATTTTACAAATACCCATCTGTAACTTATGTGAAGTAATAAATACAAATAATAAAGTTTTGTTATAAAATTCTTTGAAATCATTTATATTAGGATTCTAACTGGATTCCGAGCTGTATTAAACCCGAGTCCCTCTTTTAAGGTTCCAAAAAGCCTCCTTATGAAATGATGACATTAACTCTTGATGTGAATCCGACCCCTTAGCTCAGTTGGTAGCGTGTCTGTCTATTGAGCCAAGGGCCCCGGATTCGATTCTCGGCATGGCCAAAACATTTATAGTTGGTGACATGTGGGTTTATATTTTCACAATGATAAATTAACAACCAGGGATTGGATGTTGTGCCTGTTCTAGTCTTAAGTCATATTATAGGGAATATGAAGCTACAACAGGCCTAGCAAGCCGTTAGTGGAAAATATATGAATTAAATAAAAACTGTCACAGGATGAAAATTGTAATGGATGTAAAAACTTCTTGAAGTGAAAAAAGGGAAGTGGGGTAAAAGTAAAATGAATTACATGGTTTATGGATGACCTCTTACAAGGAATCACCTTCAAAGTCAGCCAACTTAACCCTGCCACTTGAAGTCCAGTCGGCCAGGACCGACACCACACGAAGCGCATGCTGCCGTGTCACTGATGAGTTATTGACAAGAGTTAGGAGGGTCTCCACTGAGTCAGCCCTTTCGATTTTATCCTCTAAGGACAATATTGTTTTATGCCGGGTGAATGTGGTGCTGTCCGCTTCTTTCAGCGAAGCAAAGGCAGTCTCTATAATACTGTTTCTTTTTCCAGTAAGCTTGGCACTTTTTACAGGGTCTGAAGTACCACTACCAAGAATTGTTTGAGATGTTGATACGATAACCTTTTCTTCAGATTTAACTTCATTAGAATGAGTAGGCTCCACATTTTTATCGGTTGTACTTGAATCACCGCAAGGGACAGAAGTTAATGCAGCAACTTTTGGAGCTGAAGAGCTTTTGTTATGAGAGTGAACAGTGAAACGCAGTACTATTCGTCGACAAAGCCACGGGATGTGACGAATCATGCTGAAGTGAAGCTTGGAACCTAAGAGAGAAACAATCAGCCATTAAATTATTACTGAACAGGATCAGAATTTAAATCATGTATCTTTATTATTATTATTATTATTAGCACCGCGTCTTACTACCTGTTCGGGTTATACGCACTTACGCTAATGTGTAATGGTAGGGTGATTGGGAGATGAAATGGAGGACCTACAGTTTAACGTGGGATCCGAACCACGGTGGAGGCCTGGCATTCCCCACATTCACAAGATGTCTTGTCAGAGGTGAAGGAAGGGTTTGGTAATCAGACAAATCTGTTCCGGGACCGAGGATTGAACCCCGGACTCCCAGCACAGAAGTTTGACACCTTACCCCTAGACCGCCAGGTCACCTATATCTTTATTAATGAGCGAGATTTGGTGTAAATGTAATAATAATGAATCATAGACAATCATATATATATATTTTACGACCACATATTAAGTTACCCATTTGGGCTACACACATATGTACTACTGTCATTACACTTGTGTTAGGGACACGTAAGGTTGAATTTAGAGAAGATGTAACCACATTTGCACAGAAAGAGTGTGTGCAAAGCCATTTAGGGGAAACCACTCTCAGTGCACCTGAACAGGATTCAAACCCCAATCTCCCCAACATAAACAGTCTAGTCTAATGCAAGAGTGTTTAAATTAAAATAGTTGAAAATAAAAAGGTATCCATTTTTAAATGGTTCCCACCGTCATTATGTATGCAGTCTTTCAACTTCAGTCACTTTAATAATGGGGAGATTGCTCAAATTTCTTTAGAATATAAGTACAGTAGAGTCTCGGAAATCTCAGAAGTCTCTCTGAAGAATCTCGGAAGTCTTAGAAATCCATCCCACAACATCCAAAAAATCAATCTTTTTTAATTTTTTGATCATATTACGGCCCTCATCTATCGCTAAAATTAAAGACAATAGGAATTTGAGTCGATATTGTTTCTTCAATGACGCTAAAACACCTTGGGCCATAGGATGTCATAAAGTAGTGACATAAGGAGGAAGAAACATGGCTCTAATATCTCCAACATAAGGAGGAAGAAACATGGCTCTAATATCTCCAACATAAGGAGGAAGAAACATGGCTCTAATATCTCCAACATAAGGAGGAAGAAACATGGCTCTAATATCTCCAACATAAGGAGGAAGAAACATGGCTCTAATATCTCCAACATAAGGAGGAAGAAACATGGCTCTAATATCTCCATCTTGGGGTTTTTAAGTATCAGGGTGTGTTGTTTAGAAGTGCTTTCTGTGGCAGATTTTTAGATTTTAAAATCTTTTCAACAGCAGGAACAAACTGATGAAAAAACCACTCCTTAAATATTTCTTCACTAATCCAAGTACTCCACTGGTTCTTGTACCAAACAAGAAAATCAAAATTTCCGCTAGTGCATTTTTTAATGTTTTTTAAATGCAAATGGTTTCTTTGACTTTCCTATAAGCGTAAGTAGCAACTAATGTTCGCCTGTTACATTACTGCATGCTAAGATTGTCACTCTATCCTTGCTTTTTTTTATATATATATATAGCCAGAAGAGGATTTTTTTTCCGTTTGATGACAAAGTTTTCATAGGAAGCATAAGAAAATTTAAATCACTTTCAGCACAGTTGTAAATCTGGTCTCTAGAAAGCCCCTCGTTCTTTATAAAATCTTGAAAAGTTTTCTTAAATTTAAACACTCTCGATATCACCCAAAAGTATTTCACCCCAATTGTTAACTTCCCTTATCCCGTATCTTTTCTTCCGAAGGTCCAGCCATACAGTGCTTGCAGTGAAGTCAGGCTCTCCTTCTTGAAATTGTTCATGGAATTTAAGGGCTTTTTCCTGTAAGATGGGTACTGAAACAGCTGATGCCCTTTCCCTAAGTCCTCTGTACCAAAGATAAAGTGCTTCACTGACTTTTTCATATTCCGCTCCTTTCGTACTTTTTCGTTCCTACAAAGATTATGTGCCTACTCTTTTCATTCCCCAAGACCCAATTTCTGACCATTTTCTTCCAACCAACAATCGTCATATGGCTAACACCCAGATCTGCAGCCATTTTAATTATACTCTCTCCTTTATCAAGTCTCTTTATTGTATCCAATTTCACTTCTATGGTGACATTGGTTTGTTGTCTTTTCTTTTCAGATGTAATGTTTACTAAACAAGGATGAATCACAGTATAGTAGTGAATATTATCGGTATAGTTGTACTGTTCTGTACTGAAGTATTGTATGGTAGAGAACAGTAATATACTTAAAGTACAATATATTACATGTTATTATAATGGTGTATATACATACGTGTAATATACGGAAATACAGGTCTGTAAGCCTACATATCACATTGTAAGCCTATTGATTCGAATAACACTTGACTGAATTGGAAAACTAGCAAACACAAAACTTGTAAAATCACCACAGCACGGCGGTTCCACTCGAGTTACATAAACTGAGAGTTTAAGGAGTTGAATGACCTTGGATTGTGATGACTGGCACCAACAGTTGTGTGCACGTTCACATGTCGAGTTACACTGAATGTCAAGTTATCAAGTATCGATTTTTCCGAGACTCTATTGTATAACTAAACCTATCAGTACCTACCTATTTTATTCTAGAAATAAACCTATCAGTACCTACCTACTTTATTCTAGAAATAGTCTGACATCTTAGCTCATCTGCCTACTGAGCTAAGAGTTCTATATTTGATCCCCAACACAACTCAAAAAATAAATTATATATGAAATGTGGCTTTCCCCTTTCATAATGATGGATTAACAGTCAGAGGTCTGGGCATTGTGTCTAAGTTAGTGTGTATAAATTGTTTACTAATATTTAATCAGTTGGATCAGAATGTGCATGTTAAAATAGGTACATAAAATAAAAGATTCTGGAATGATAGATAAATTTAAATAGGTACTTTTTAAGTTTAAGGTGACCTGGCGGTCTAGGGGTAAGGTGTCAGACTTCTATGCTGGCGGCCGGGGTTCAATCCTCGGTCCCGGCATAGATTTAGTTCGGATCCCACGTTAAACTGTAGGTCCTCCATTTCATCTCCCAATCACCCTACCATTACACATTAGCGTAAGTGCGTATAACCCAAATGGGTAGTAAGACGTGGTGCTAATAATAATAATAATAATTTTAAGTTTAACATAACTCACTGATTGCCAGCTCTAATAAAAGTATGTTGCTTAATACATTTTATTAATAGCCTAAAATAAAGTCAATTAAGCTAAGTTAGTTTTGATGTAGCCTTGTGCGAGTTTGCTAGATGTAAACTTGTTAGTGGTTGTGCAAGAGACTTTTCGATTGGCTAAGAGTAGACCTACCAGTATGATAAATGCATCTACTGAGGTCAAGAGTGAAGTGTGATTGCTGCAGTTATTACTGTGCATTAATCTGTTCCATGATATGCATAGCTTTGGTTAGGCAATTTTTATAGATGTCAATATTTGTTCCTGAATCATTTCAAAGGTTAATTTTGTAATAATCTTGAATTTGGTATAATTGGATTCTTGCATCAAATTTGTGAGTGTAATGCTAGTATACATTTTGTGACTATAAAGTTTAAAAAAAAATTGCCCCTTAAAGGTAGGCTATGGCTCTTGCCTTTATCCCCATTTCCTCTTGTAAATAAACTTATTTTAGATACCTAGTAAGCTAAGTAATTTCTTGATATATATCTTATTCATTTGATAAAAAAAAATCTTCAAAAACATCACCCATTGGTTTCCTGAAACTTGGTTGAATACCAGAACATACCTTGACATTAATAAATAAATATAAAATATAAGCTCAAATAAAATTCTATCTTTGAAAAATTCCCTTGAGCACATAAGAAACTGGGAGCCTACCATGCTTACAAAAATATAAAAGTAGTCATGGGTTTATGATGACTAGTATTAGGCTAACCATATTACTAAAAACTTCTTAATCAATATGCTTCTATTTTAGGTTTACAGCGATGGTTAAAAAATAATTACGCTTAAAAATAAGAGATAAAACATTCTTAGTGCCCTCGCTCAAGTAAGTTTCTAATTTATTTATCCCAAAACAATGGAACATCGTTGAGGTTAAGGTTGGAAATTTCCTCTCGTGGTAATCGGATATGCATAAAAAGCAATATTGTTAAAGCACTAATAGGCGAGAAATGTATTAAATTGTTAAGAACAGACAACCTTATTAGAGTAATAATAAGATATTTAAACTGTCTGCTACCTTCCGCCCTAGACACCAATTACCAGAGACAAACGTCTTTTAGTATACAATTAGAATTTGGGTCATAGCATTACTAAATAATAAAATATAAAAAATTATACCTTTTAAATTTCATAGATATTTGAAGCCGATAACATTAATTCATATTGTTATTTAATATATTTAATAATTCTCGAATAGATATTAGGTGGCAGCCATTTTTAAAACAAATGAACAATGCTTAGAATCAAGAAAAATTTCGTTTATAAGTTTCTTTTACAAAGCGCTAGTAATGTGAGTCGATTCAAAGTTAAAAGTTAGTGATTTAAACGCTAATCAGCTCTGGTTATCGGAATTTGTGAAGCTTCGAGTTTAAATTTGGACAGCTTTTATACGTTATTAATTTTCCGCTGCTGCCTGTGAATCATCACAAACGGCTCAACTATTATTAGCGTCGTGTTACTCTAGGAGAGCAATGGTCCCCACTCCTCAACATTTATTTTAGCCTAGCAAACACTTCTGAGAATTATAAGATGAATACCTCCTCCTCACCCCCTGAGTTAAATTTGATAAGCATGCTAAAATCAACGATAATAACCTTAAAATCACGTTACATTCTACATTCAAACAAAATAATTATTATGAAAATGTATAGGTAAATTTAAGACTCTTTACTTAAATATTTTGTTGCCTGTTATTATTCACATGAAATTATTTCTGTAATATTCATATAGACCTAACACTTCCCCCCTTACAATTTACCACCCTTATGAAAACTAAAAACGTTCTTTGGGTGAAATGGGGGTGGTACCACCCAGGCTGGAAGCCACTGCTCTAGAGAAACATTGATTCGGGTCCGTCTCCAACCTATTAAGAGCATCTCGCCATTTTAGAACAACAATGAATAACGAATGTTCCGATCTGTAAGGAGAGCCTTACCGCTCTAGATCAACCATGAACAACGTCTGGCTCCAATCTTTCAGGAAAATATCGGCACTTTAAAACAACAATGTTTCACATTATCACATCTGTTACCAACCTTTTAGGAACGTCATGCTACTCTAGTTCCACAATGACCCACGTCTGACTCTAACATATCAAAAAATTAATATTCTTACCAGCCTTAGGCCATATTAAATTAAATTGGTCTTCAACCAATATGGAGTGTATTTATGATCTAAGGCCAATACAATTTATCTTTGGTGCCAGGGAAATAGAGTATAAGTCAAAAAATTATCAGAATGAGATAAGTCAATATTTACATTCTCCTTAGCCAGAAATACAAGTACAAGTCAAACTCAACCTTATTGGTGGAAAAGTTTCATTTTATCTTTATAATATAAGTACATTTTAATATAAGTCAAGCTACATTTTTTGTTTTATACTCTTTTTCCCTGGCACCAAAGATATAATGAATATTTTTTCTACAAATATGTTTATTAAAATATTTAAAAGAGGATAAAGTGAACAGATCAGCCGAATAATGAATAAGTTCTAAGCAAAGTCAATGGAAAACTAACAGTTCTTCATAGGATTCTATGAAGAAAAGTCAAACTATTATTTCATACTACAAGAATAACTAGCTTATTAAGTGATGTAATAGGATTCTATGAAGAAAAGTCAAACTATTCTTTCACACTACAAGAATAACTAGCTTATTAAGTGATGTAATAGAAGGCAAGGTACAAAAGAGACGACGAATGCTACAGATGGATGTCATTAAACAAGGAAAGAAGATGAATTTTAAGGATAAAAAAGGCTGCTAATAGGACATGCTGGAGGACTCGATTTGGACAAGGCAACTGACATGTCGAAAGACAGAACACCTAATAAAAACTTAATAAAAAGCAAAATTAAATAGTGAAGTAATTTTATTATAGTTCTAGAAATATCATACAACTACCAGTTCTAACAATGACGCAACCGATTGAAAATGAATATTTGCGGCTTCGTACCAGAGAGCCTGAAATTTAACCCTCTCGTCCATCTGAAAAAGATTCGTTGGTGCTGATAGTCACGGCTAGATGGAGCGGATTATCGAGATCTCCTTTGCCGAACTTTAATAAGAGGGATAAAAGATCTGCGCGCGCAACGGTGCTACTGCCGAGATGCAATGTTGCCAACCGCCGCAGTGCCACAGTGGGAGGGACAAGAGCGCATCGCGTCACCCCACATTACACACACACTGCACCATCGCCATTGTTAGCAGCCTTCTAACACGGACTCGCACCATTGTTGCGGCGAAACATAAGTTGCCATTTTGGTAATTATGTAACTTGTTTGATAGTTTATGATATATTTATTGCTGTGTTTGGATGTTTAATGTGCCGCTATTTTTTACGTCGAAAAATATAATCGTTGTAAATCTAAGTGACAAAATTTTATTTTGGTGTCAACTTTTGTCGTTGCGTAGTAATAATCAGTGAACGAAGGTATTTTTTAAACTTTTGAAATTTTGAGAATATAGAACGTTTTCAAATATAAAGCATTATAGTATTGTCTGTTAGATGTTCGTAAAAGAGTAATATCGGTGTTACTATTGTTTAAACAAAATCACCTAGATTATTTAATGACTGATCAGTGATATCTAGAAAATTTTCTTGGGATAGGAACTAACCGAAGGAGCAAACTAAAACCTTTTACGCATAACATTACGTTTGACGTTACTTAATGTACAACAAATTAAAGATAGAAAGGTATTTAGATGACACAAACTAATAATTTTAAGTAGGGTTTTTTTAAAGCTGGGATTGATTGATTTGTTTTCGAATGTGTCAGATCAGTAATTGTATTGATTTGAAGGCATAAAAGGAGGATAATCCATGTTATTAGAGGTCGGGGAGGGCACGATATTTTCCCGGATGTATCAGATTATTGCTCGTTTTGACACTCGGAAGGTATAAAAGGAAGAAATCTCAGGATATTGGAGCTGGTGGAACACGT
Organism: Timema douglasi; assembly: GCA_901482245.1. Lineage (NCBI taxonomy): Eukaryota > Metazoa > Arthropoda > Insecta > Phasmatodea > Timematidae > Timema > Timema douglasi. The sequence goes on from CABEEJ010002247.1 coordinate 118,206, forward strand.
GAAAGTTCCCCGAATGTGCCGGTTCGCCACCTGTCCTGTCGTCGTCGGTCGACCTCGCAAGGTATAATGAAACTTGGTGTCGCCGGTCCGCTACGTCTGGATCTGAGACAACGACACCGGCAGCGTTTTTGGGGAGGGGCTAAGCGGGTGACCTGTCCCCGTGTCTTCTTCACATGGTGAGGCGATGACTTGGCC
>CABEEJ010002248.1:0-19798 GCA_901482245.1 Timema douglasi
GGTAATCAGATAAATCTGTGCCGGGACCGAGGATTGAACCCCGGACCCCCATCACAGAAGTCCGACACCTTACCCCTAGACCACCAAGTCAACTAACTTTACGTATTAACAAGTGAAAAAAATCTAGTTATTTTTCTAGCTGTCAGATGTGTCGTTCTTAAGGAAACTTAAGTACACACGTAATAATCCAGTTTTCCTAAGAATGGATATAATTATATCTAACAGTTAGAAAAAGTTATTAGATCTAATTTCACGTGTTCGTGCGTCAATTACTGTGATCTACAGCTGTCCCTTTTGATAGATATTATCAATGTATAGGATATGTTACTAATTACAAGCTATACCAACCTTAAAAAAGTGACACCATGGTAGTTTTTTTTATAAACGTATCATTTAAAAATTGTCTACAACTGAGCGCCTTAGACTATGTTTTATTCTCGAAAATGGCCTGTAGGAGTCTTCCTGCAAAGATGTAAATTTTAAAAAATAATAAAAAAAAGCCCGTGGTAGCATAGGGCGTTCAAGAATTACTTAAGCACCTTAGGAGGCAAGGGGGCTCGATCTTTGCTTGTTTTTGCTTACAAAGGGGGTGAGGAGTCCAAAAGGGCGCTTACGTAATACTTGAACGCCCCCATGTATATTTAGAACAGGAAATTATAAAATTATAATTTTTGAAAATTTAAACCAAGATTGTCCAGGTGAAAATAGTGGCGTGAGTGTGTATATACTCGTCATTGGAAGAGAAGAAATGTTATCAGAAGTTAAGCAAGAGGCCTTGCCGTATGAACTGCTCATCTTCTGCCCTATATTTCCATTTCGCACATTGGTGTCTACAAAAATAACTGTGATAGTGCTTGTAGTGCTTAGGTGTGTCAGGTTAAGATGCAACCCTCCTCAAAAAATAGCTTCAAATTCACCGACTAGGCAACGTCGTTAATATAGATCATTTATTAAATCTTCAATCAAGGCCATAAAATGGATGTTTACCATAAATGTCAAGACCAGCTGTAACTATAAACCTGGCAACATTGTCATCTAAACAATCAAATAAGTTTACTTATTAAAGTTTTGTCAGCCTCAAAACACTGTGGAACATTTGTGAATGCTAAAATAAAATACAGATTTGTAAACATTTTGATGGTTCCGTATTTATACTGCAAGAAAGATTTCTATGTAGTAACATGCCTTACCAATTTTGTAAATCATCGTCGCATCAAAAGCACTGCTCTGAAGATACCGATTCAGGTATTAATAAATTAATATGTATATAATATGCTAGAAAAATTTGTTGGACGACAAGTAGGAATGGACGTTAGTTGTAAAAGAATAATCGTATCAGACCTAAATGAGCAAATGTGATAGTTTTAAATGTTATTGGTAGTAGTCTTTATATTACCGGTATTGGTATATTTCCTTTGATATGTTTTTATAATTCAGTTATTCATAATGTGACTTGACTGTATCTTCATGTTTGTTAATTTAAAAGTACAGTAGAAAAAAATACACAGCGAAAATAACACGAATAATATAATAATGCTGTCTGCAAATTACAATAATAATAATAATGCTTGTATAGCTCAATTTTATCTGTTTTATTCAATGGCAAGAAATGTATTTATTTAAACAATAGTGGATGATCTCTATATTATAATATTCCATGTTTTTAATTATAGAACTGCGATATAATTTTAATCTAATGGTTATTGAATATGACACGACCAATTTGAGCATAATATCTCACAGAAATTGATACTATTGTGTTTATATTTCCCCTCAGGTCCTTAATGATTGAAGTTAATAATAATTGGTATGTATTCGAGAGAATATTACATTTGATTTATTTCTGTGATGTATAATTGTCGTCCATTAAAAGTCAACAATAACAAAAGAATGGCGATCAAATACTGTTGCAAAACCAATTACATCCTTAATCACTTGTTTATGTACGGTCGGGCTTATGATTTGTAAACATCATTATAATTATTATATCATCAATAAATCTAACATAATAATAAGCACGGCAAAGTAAGTCTTTAATATGAAAGACAAAATTAAAAATTAATTTAGCTTTTTACAAAAAATTTTAATGGAAAGAAAAAAAGGAATCAAACCAGGGGGATATATTTCCCTAAATCAGTTATATTTGTTTCAGTTTGTGACTGTAGGATATACATTTTTTAAATGTTCAATCTAATTTGAAAATATTTACTGTGTACTTACTGGACTGGTTATATCAGCACACAGCTTACAAACCAACTTAACTACAGAATATACACAACATACGGTCCCAATGCCGTTAATTTATCACTGCAAAAGGGAACGCACCAATCTCACCAGTAATTAATTAAATTTTTTTTTTTTGCCAATGTTCAGGGTTCAAATTCTACTTGGGATGGTTTTCCACATGTAATTCTCCTGATGAGATTTTCCCATTCTCTCTCTAAGCTCATGTGGAGTAATTTATTTTTAGCTGACACTTAAATTAGACTTTTAGTAACCTTTGTGTTAAACGAACACGAAGGAAAAAAAGTAATTTAATCAGGGCTCTGAAAAAAAAGTAAATAAACTCTGATAAAAAATATCAAAATTTCTTATTCCATATTCCAAGTCTTGTTAACCAACCAGGTTAGCCGCGTATTCAAATAAATAAGATAAGGAGATAAAGATGAATATTGAATATTATAAAATCTGCTTATGTTTTCATTAATAGAAAGTTGTAAACCATTCCAGGAAAAAACAATTGGGACTCGAAAACCGATATTCCTGTCACCATCAAACCAGACAAGACAAGACTGATGCCTTGTCTACATTTTAATTGATGTGTGTTATTATTATTAATATTATGTTGGTATTTTATGGGTTCTTTTTTTGTAGATAATATATTTTAAATAATTAGCACGCGTCTTACTATCCGTTCGGGTTATATGCGTTAATATATCAACGCCCGACTTAATCAAAGGGTTCGGTAGCGTCTGGGGGTCGAACCAAGGAATCCTGAGAGTCTCGTAGACTTTGTTAGCCCCTCAGCCATGGGATGAGCAGGTGTCCAAACTATAAGTAATATGTCGTACATTTTTGAATTTTATCATAATCGTAAACTTTCATTTAGATCTGTCAACAAAAAAAAAGGAACATATTTGCAATAATTTTACGTGAATTAAATATAAAACTACCTAGGACATTTTCTCATCAATATAAGTTCAACCGATATGATTTTATTCCAGAGGACGATATTTCAGACCCAGATCAAAATGGGACCAGGTCTCACAAATCTGGAAAGGTCAAAGTTCATCACCACAGCAACGCAGACTCCCTCGACGGCTTATCCATCGTGACACGGTTCTACTTAGATATGATCCCAACATTACCTTTGGACGAGGCCCGACCTTTCGACACCGCCTTACACCCGAGGCACAAAAAACACGACCTCAATCAATACAGCTCCGATTCAGATTATTCTCCCCCGTTAAGTCTCGACAGCTGCTGCTCCAGCGACGAAGAAACGCCGCACATAGAGAAACTTTTAGGTTTGGTGGTGATCGGTAAATCTGATGACAGAAAGAGTTTGTTCAGAAGGAGGAAGAAACGCAAGGCGCCGCCGACGGCCCCTGTCATCAGCGGGCAAAGAGAGGTGGCCAAAGACAGGAGTTTCCGGACGAAATACAATCTCCGGAAAACTGCTCGTTATTCAAAAAACAACTCTCGACGAATCAAAGAAGGTGTACAGACACCCGCTGTTGTCGATAAAGGATACAAGGTTCGTACTTACGGTCCCGCCCTTTCTAAAAAAAGCTCCAACCGTCAGAACGAGAAACTCGGCACTAAGAACATCTTGAAGACGTTGTTGACGGTCGACGAGAAGCCTCTTAATTTGTCAGTGACAAGACCAAGCAATCACAACGCCGATAAGAAATTTGTGACTTGCACCGGAACGTTCTTCCCGCCAAGATTAGACGAAATTCCGATAACCAGCTTGAAAAAAACTTCAGAACTGATCAAAATGAGACAATCTCCGGAATCTGACTTGGGAAACGGGTCAGACGTTTGTCTTTCTTTCGGTATTCAGAATAACAAAGAGAACGAAGCTCCCGGAGAAACCGAAAGTAAACCTCTTTCGGAAAAGACGCCGCAAAATGTAACGGAGGTCACCAAACCTCAGATTCAACACCGCGAGGCGATGAGTGTAATCAACAAAACGGTCCCTAAGATCAACCCGCCGTTTATACCCAACACGACGCAACAACAGATCCCGGCGGACGGCAAGGACTGTCTGATAATCAACTTCTCGCAGAAAGATGACGTCGCCAAAACGGTTCAGCGCGTACCTACTGCTCCTCAAAGGGTGACGTCTTACATCCTAAACTACCAGAACACTCCCCCCTTCTTGCAGTCCAGTGCATCCTTAGAGACCCGCAGAGCTGGCAACACTGTGGACAAGGGTTCCAACATGACAACTAGCACAATCACCACGTGGGCCGACAGACGATTCGACGACCGGATGTTGGCCGAGATCCCGGGAACTTACTCAGGTTCTACCTTTGCAAATTTATCACGATATAGAAAGAGTTAAGATCGTGTGTTCTAAATTTAAAGTTATCCGAAATAAAAACAACTTAAGTAAACTAATTGCTACAATTAGGGTATCATCAGTTAATTAAAAATAATAATATATATATATATATATATATATATTACAATCCATATCTTTGATTGATCATTAATTTGAACACATGATTAGGCTATTCTCACAGATTCTGTGGTCTGGTGTTCCATTCTAGCTGGGTGTACTAAAAAGTGGTGAATTACTTTAAATATAATGTTGTTTCGTATTTTACTCAGGGGTATGCTGGTGTATTTTCCATGCATCAAACCTTCTCATCCTGGTTACTATCCGGCCCCGTGGTCAGTGCACCTGGCTACGAAACTAGAACTAGGCGTCTCGGGTTCGATTCCCGGCTGGCACTTTGGGAGGAACTATCACAACGGTCGCTATGACTTATGTTAGGTGTAGAATATTATTATTATTATTATTACTAATAGTACCGCGTCTTTCTACCCGTTCGGGTTATACGCACTTACGCTAATGTGTAATGGTAGGGTGATTGTGAGATGAAATGGAGGACCTAACAGTTTAACGTGGGATCCGAACCACGGTGGAGACCTGGTATTTACCACATTCACAAGTTGTGATCAATACACGTCTTGTCAGAGGTGAAGGAAGGGTTTGGTAATCAGATAAATCTGTGCCGGGACCAAGGATTGAACCCCGGTCACCTAGCACAGAAGTCCAATACCTTACCTTTAGATCACCAGGTCACCGTTAGGTTTAAAAGACTCATATGCCTACACCTACATAATTAATATTATCACTTCATCTCATTGACGGTACGTGATTAGTTGTACCCCGAACAGCATTCTGTACTACCAGCACGGCAAATAGTCTACATACAGGGGACCGAACTGGATGTTAAATCCCTCCCGGTCAGTAATGCCACACGCAAAAATTAAACCCCTGCTTTTTTAATATTAACTAACTTAAATATATTTGCATTAGAGCATATTAATTGAAAACTGCTCTAAATTTGTTTAAAGTATATTTTGTTCTCCTACCATCATTATTTTCTTCCCCCCACAAAACGATCTTCCTTGGCCCCGTCCTTTGACCGGCCAAGACAAAATAATCGTGCTATAGCCGAACTTATATTTCGAGAACCAGGATCTGGGCTTCTCGCACATAAAATATACACTTCATTGCTCACATCTGATTTCAATTAAAGTTTAACAGAAACGACGAACTTTTCAAGAGATTTTTTTTTATAAATATATATATATATATAATCTGCACCTCATACTTTTTTTAAATCACAGCGTGCACTATGAAGTGAACCTGTCTGTCATCATTAATCTTCTTCTGTAAAATATTAAATTATAATAAAAAATTATCGGAAATTCATCAACATTTTAAAAAACAAATTAGGCCAAGACAACATGATGATAGGGGTGTATTTATGTCGTATGCTATGACTGGGTGGCACGACGCTTCATTATCAAATATCAGAAACACATATTCCCTGAATTTGATTGGAAGAACAGTTTAAAAAATTCAAACATATTTATTTGCGGCCGACATTGACAACATTTGGTGATCTGGTGGTCTAGGGGTAAGGTGTCAGACGTCTGTGCTGGCGGTCGGGGTTCAATCCTCGGTCCCGGCACAGATTTATCTGATTACCAAACCCTTCCTTCACCTCTGACAAGACTCACAATCACCCTACCATTACACATTAGCGTAAGTGCGTTTAACCCGAACGGGTAGTAAGACGCGGTGCTAATAATAATAATAATCTTCAGTGTTTGCTTTTTAAGTTTTAAATAATTATTTTAACAACAACAAAAAAGAGAGATGCCTTTTACATATTTTTTTTCATTTTCGAGAAATGTTTATTTTTCTATTATTGTGGTTAACGGTCCCGTCTATATACTTTTTGTTGGGTAAGGTCCGCAAGAAGATCTCCACTCCAAGATCATGTCATGTCCACAATACTCACGTGTAGTCAAACAAATAAACATCGATAGGCGAATAGAAACTAAAGTATCGATAAATAAATTAACGGATCACCTTTTTTTTATGAACGTATTGTATTTTCATTCAACCATCTTTAAAAATAAATTCATAGCAAACTTTAATAAATCAAGGTTATTGTTAACTAAAGACACTAAACAAAATTTAAAATCATGGGCCACGTTTATATGAAATTGGTTTATTTCGATGAATTTAATAGGAAAAAAATATTGTATTTTTCCTATTTGGTGACATGATACCCCGTGATTAAGGACACGCGATTATAAATCAAAAATACTTAAGGAATATAAAGATATGGAGCTACAAAGCGTTAAACATCAACAAGTTTTTTTTAAAGCACCACGTCTTACTACCCGTTCGGGTTATATACTCCTGCACTAATTATGTTAGTGATTTTAGTGATGAGGAAGGTTATATTTGTAAAAAGTATATTATCCGCATTTGCGTTGAAGGAGAGTGGAGAACCATTTTTTAACACCCCCCAGTTCACCCGACTGAGATTCGAATCTCGATCTCCCCGTGATCGGAAGTCTAGCTTACTACAAGAGTAGCGTGTTTGACCATGTGACCTTCAAAAGAAATTAAAATTGTGTTAATTAATGCGTGCTTGTTAACTCCATTAGTTTTTGAATTAAAACTCTTTCTCTGAATTTGGATGTTCGAGTGTCTTTGTTGTTTAAAAAATAAACTCTTCTTGTGGCTGCTTAGCTGAAATGACCTTCGATAGTAAACTGCAGACGCAGTCACATCTGCTGCATCAGGACCTTGCCGTAGAGACGGTGGGCTCCACCCCTGGAAAGAGGTCCCCCTTACACGGCTGCCCTTTCTGCGAGAAGAAGTTTGACCGTCCCTGGGTTCTCAAAGGACACCTGCGTCTTCACACCGGCGAGCGACCTTTTATCTGCCCCGTCTGCGACAAGACTTTCGCCGACAGGTGAGACTACCCTGCCAAGCTGTGGACGCAACCCGCCAAACTCTTGTGTTTGATAGTTTATCTAACGTACAGGCGTTGAGTACACGGAGATATATACTGTATTCTTTAAACACCACGTCTTACTACCCGTTTGGATTATAATCTTACGTAATAATTATGATAATGGTTTTAGGGATTAGGAAGGTTATTTTAATAGTAAGTGTACCCTCATTTGCGTGGAAGAAGAGTGGTAAACCATCTAGGGAAAAAACTCTGTACATTCAACCGAGATTTGAACCTCGTTCTCCCCGTCATAGGTAGCTTAGTCTACTGCGAGAGTAGCGCCTTGGACCATGCGGCCACCAAAGTGGGTAGGGATATAATTAATATACAAGACTTAGCCCTCCACCCAAACCTCTGCTCTCTTTTTTTCTTTATCATCGTGTCCTACTACCTGTTTAGGTTATAAACATATTTGATAATTACTTTAACGGTTTAAGGATGAGGAAGGAAGCATTTTAGAGATATTGTACCTGCATTTACGTGACAGGAGGGTGGGAAACCATTTAGGAAAACTGACCCGGTTTCGAACCTTGATCTCCCCATATTCTTCAGGCCAGTCTAACATGACAGTGACGCCTTAGACTATTCGGACACTGAACTGGGTTTTCTTTTTATTGAACTAATGGTTATTAAGTTTTATTAATTGAACCACGTGTACTTTATTCAGCAGATTAAAATAAAGTATTTCAAACAATTACGCAATAAATACATATAGTGTATACATTTATAAAACTAAGCGTATTATAATATGTTTTGCAGCACAAAACAACAAAAAGTTGCACGTTTCGATTTATTTTCGAGAAAATTACATATTTTGGTTTGGCTTCGAAGTTGACTACGTCCACCCCTAGTTTTATGATTTGTCTCATTCTATGGACCACATTTTAGAGCCAGGGTTATTAAAACATAAATATATTTTTAGTCATATTTTTTAGTCAAACACTATCATAAAATATTGTATTCCGGGCTCAGGTACTAAGCCCAGGTATAATTTTTGTTAAATTTGAAGACTATGGTATTTAGATGTGGATGTAACTGTAACTGACAAATATAATGGCTTGGCTATTTAATTCCTCAGAAAAAATTGTGCTATATTTTTATAAAACATACATATCTAATCACACCGTTCCCTTATGGTTTACTGAGTATACAAACCGTGCATATTAGTTCAAACAACAACTCCGCACTTCATCCATCCTCACTAACTTTCTCCACACTTCCCTGTCCTTGCATACTTCCTTCAACAACATTCATACACAGAGTAATACATGCTCTTTTATTATTAAAACTCTTAATGTTTCTCTTTTTAACATATTCGTCTACAACATTTAACCACGTCTTACATGGCTTACCCCTTCCTTTTGATCCACACACTCTACCTTCATATACTTGCTTCGTCCCTCGATCCACACTCATCCTCTCAACATCCCCAAACAAACGTAAGACGCTTCTTTCACATTTACCTGTTGGATTCCTTTTCAAGCCGCACTCCTTTAGCACCCATTCATCACCGACTCTGTCCACTCGAGATTTCACAAACAAAAAAAATAATTCTTAGATAGCTCATTCACCTTGGTCTTGTTTTTCTCCTGACAAACCTACCCTTTAGTTAATTAGGCCTTAATGACCTCATTGTGTCGATGGGCCTCTAAATAATAATAATTAGTTAATTATTATATTTTATATGCATACTCTAAGGGTACAAAACATTATTTGACAATAATGGTGAATTTATATGTGTCGTTGGTGAAACATATACACTCGGCTGTTGTTTGGAAAAAAAAACAAGTGTTGCGTTGACTCCATCTGTTAAGACCAGATTTCTGATCCCTCACCAATATTATACTACTTCCTCCCAATTTAACTGTGATATATTGCGGATCCAAACGACCGAGTACAAGTGCTTTCTTTCATATCGGCTGCCGTCTTGCAGGTCCAACCTGAGGGCCCACCAGCGCACCAGGTCGCACCACCAGTGGGAGTGGCACTGCCCTCTGTGCAACAAGGCGTTCTCCCAACGACGCTACATGGAGCGGCACCGGCTAGAAGCTTGCCAGAAGTACTACAACCAGACACAACAGAGAGCGGGCATAGCGCAGGCCATCGTCAGCTACTACCAGGTGGCCCAGCGACAGGGGATGAGTTGCACGACTCTGCCCTGATGTATCACCGCGAGACATTTATCACACTTTACAGACAAACTGTTTTATTCTGCTCTTCGAAGCGATCATATTTCTAACAAATCAAATTTATAAATTTACTAAACGATGGAAGTGTTTTAAAAGTTTTTTTTTTCTTCATAAAATTTTGAAATGTTTTCCTCCTTATGATCTAGATTTAAGAGGATCATTATGCTAGCCGCCGCATACGATGACAAAACAAAGCTAAAGCGTGAGCTCATTAATTTAGATATTGGTTTAGTGTCTTCCGAGCGAAGAATACCGTTGGAGGGAATTTAACACACTGTAACCATCAAGTAACAAGTAGATGCAAGATTACTTTTTTTTTTATAATCGTGAACATATTATGGAACAATATGACTCATTCGCCAACTAGTCGGATGCTTTTCTCTCAAAAGTACTTTGTGATTTTACATTTTTATTTGCGAGGTAGAAACTAAATGTTATGATAAATATTAGTGATTACATTTGTGTGTTCTATAGCAGATTGCATGTAAATATGACGAGAATGACTAAATGTTTAACAATGAGGTGGCCCAATGACTAAATAAAATTAATAAACGTCAAGTAATCATGAAAATATAATTAAGCTGCCATCTTTGACCAAAAGTCTTTTTAAGTTGTGTTTTTCATACAATTCAAGCTTATCAAGAAAAATTAAAAAAATATATTTCTACTAGATATCAAGATAAAATATCAGGAAATATGGCTGTTTCTTATTATTTAGGTGTCCAGTATCCTCAATTATTTCGGCCGGCTTTTCTGCGATAACTTTTATAGTTAATTTTATTTTGTATTTGTTGGGGTTGTATGGGGGAGATGCAGTGCGAGTTCCACTTTCCAATTAGTTTCTACGGCACCCGCTTCGGTGGCTGCATGGGCTAAGATGTCACTCTCACAATATACTAACTAGACTGCTGATGAGAGGGAGATCGAGGGTTTTAATCCCGATCGGATGTACTAGGAATGGTTTTCCATTTTCTCTTCACACAAATGTGGTACAAATCTTCTAAAATTCAACCTTCCTCGTCTCTTACTTATTAGCGAAATTAGTAAATATCCGTATAACCTCAACAGATATTAAGACATGGAGAAATGTATGTGGCTATCAAGAGATCAAACTGTCATATGGGAAGACATTTAATGACGAAGCCGTATTGTATGAATAAATTCTCCTGAAATGTGTTAAAAACCATTCAATACCAAAGATACATGTTGTATGTATACTTTTAAAAAAAATTAAATCAAGCCCTTCATAGGAATTGAAGATAATGTGGCCGTGTTTGTGTCATTTTAATAAAGTTATTTCTATTAAAGACTTTTCTTCATCATATTCTTGAAATAAATTTGATAGTATTATTATTATTATTATTATTATTATTATTAGCGCCGCGTCTTACTACCCGTTCGGGTTATACTCACCTACGCTAATGTGTAATGGTAGGGTGATTGTGAGATGAAATGGAGGACCTACAAAAATGGAGGACCTACAGTTTAACGTGGAATCCGAACCACGGTGGAGGCCTGGCATTCCCCACATTCACAAGATGTCTTGTCAGATTTGATAGTAAATTTAACTGTATGATGGTAGCTTTGATAAATAAATATGTTACTTACCAAACAATTGTTGTATGGAAAACAAATGAATTACCACTGAAATTATCGATATACAAGTGTGCATATTTATTGTAATAATAGAGTTATCATGTTTATTATTTACCAAGAATATTTTTGTGTTTAAATAATTAGAGTCTCAATCACAAGACAACAAAAAAAAGTACATATTACGTTTGCACAAATGAGTATTTATTATTCGAAAATAGTTTTAAATTTTTGGATACAAACACTGAAAATTATTTTATTACATAATATGGTTAAAAATTAGTTTCTTATAATTAACAATTTATCTTTTTGCTGCATGATTTAAAATAGTATTATGAAATTATGATATAATCTAAAATAGTCTTTATGAGTTGTAACACTAGATCAAGCAGGGGAAAGATTTTTAAAAAAAAAAGATCTGAGAATTCTACTGAAATATTAAAATTTTCATGTGTGTCCACCTGTTTCAATACATGAATAATGCACATTATTTTATGTAGTCTTCATTAGCAAACAATTTAAATGATATCAGTGAAATCATTTTACAATATTTAAAACAATTTCAATGATCTAAATTTCCCTGTTGTCAAGAGAAGAAAGCAGAAAACCGCATTTCGATGCGGTTTTTGGTTTGAGTGTAATCGTGTATTTGATTTTATGGTTAATTGGCCCTGAGATGAGCTTTTAAGTGTTATATGCATTGTATGAAAAAATAAATAAGCATACTTCACCGTTATTAATTTTAGATTCTCAGACTTGCTTTTTTTTTTATAGGGATGTGCTAATAAGAATTTTTCACTTCAAGTAGAGTTTAAATGAAAATAACGAGTTTTTTTCTCCAGTTTAAGTAGTATAAAGCAATATTTGTTTAATAAATATCCGAAAGATGAATTTTTTGTAATAGGTCCATGCACAAACCATAAATAAATACAAACATTTTTTTTTTGTGGAAAAAATTTTTACTCGTAAAAATTCTAATTTTTAAATGAATTTAATATAATTGTATTTTTTTTTTAAATTAGATGAAAGGAAATATTTAAGTACTCTATTTGTTATGAAATTTTGTCTTAAAATAGAAAAAATTAGTCAAACTAGTAATTTTTTAGAAAAAACATGACATTTTTGAGTATTCAAATTGTTCGAGTTTTGTGAAAAAATCTTTTGAGTAGGGTTCGAGCAGTTACTATAACTCCACTCAAACTCGAGTACTCCACACTCCTACTTTTTTTTAAAATCTTTCTTTGGATTATACATTTTTTCTCTAGATTATTTTTCGAAATAGTATTATCATTTTACATATTTAGAACAAATAATCTAGACATTGAGCCTGATTATTATACATTTAGTTAGTAGATAATGTGATACTTAGTAAAGTTAATTTGACTTTTTTACTGTACGGTTAAGGATGGCCAACTTAATAAATATGGGTGAACTATGATAATTTTATTTAAAATAGCTTTCGTCTAATTTTGTTAAAAGTATTCATTGGTACTATTACTAAAAAAATAGTCTAGATGTAAACATTATTTTCATAGACCCAGTTTTACCATCTTTATATAAATATCAGTTAATTTTTACTTTTTGTTCAAGATACTACAAATACAGAAAATTACCTTTTCTTAAGATGGTAGAACTGGTCAAGTGGGTTTACTTAAAACAAGATTTCTCACTAATCTTGGATTATTTTGTTCGATTGATTTGCAAAAGCTGTACTAAATAGAGCACACACAATTTGTGTGATAAAAGGTGGCCATCCTTATTCTGAAATAATTTTGATGTAGTGTTGTATGAAATGTAGTATTTGGCACTTGTAGAACATTATTATATTATATCATTACAATTAAAATACAACTTTAAATTACACCTCTTAAAATAAAAAAAAGGGTAGAAATAAATTCACAACATTTAAAAACATCAATATCATACCAAAAGATACATCTAAATTAATGTGATAATTATCGTTATCATATTAATTTTTGAACACAAAAATACACAACAACTACATGCATTTCTTCAAATTCGTTAATGGTTGTGTGTTAATCAATACATATGACTTAGTTATCAAATTTAAAATAAAATTCTCAGAACAGTTCACATTCAATATACACAATGACTCCTGCCATTCAATAGATCCAAATTCATCCATTTTGTTACCTGTAAAAAAAGACAGGTAAAAGCATCTCATTTGGATGAAATTACTTCCCTGCGGTAGTTCAGTACAAAAGGTCAAATATATTTGAGCTTTTTTTTTTAAGGAGATGCTAAAAGAATATAAAAAAGCATACAAAGAAAATTAAATTTTTGTTTGCTTTCAATTTGTTGTTAAAAGGCTAAGTGAAAAATAAAATAAATATTGTTTACTAAGAATGTCTTCAATAATAATGTGATGTGTATAAACTAAACAGGTAGGTTTTTTTTACCACTGCGTCTTAATACCCATTCAGGTTATACGCCCTAAATAAGTAGTAAGACGCGGTAATAAAAAATTTGTTAAAACTAGTTTTTACATTTATATATGTAGCAATAATACTGTAGATATTTAAGCTCTCGAGACTGAAAATGATTCAAGTTTTAAGCGCACATACTCTTCAAACCAAAGAATGGTCATACTGTACATTTATCATGTGATATATATAAAAACTTAAAAAAGGCAAAATAAGATAGTGAAAAGAAATCGTTTTAAAATTTTGTATAAATGGAGGAACAAACTAGAATGAAAAATACAATATTACTTCAACAATGAAAAGAAGAACACAGTTCACACTTTAGATTGTTGCCACCGAACAAAGAATTAACGGCTGCCTCTTGAAGAAAATCTATCGTTACCATCCAATCCCTCGACCTGGTTTTCATTCAATATGAACTCATCAGGAGGAAGTGCGAAATGCGCAATGAAACTTCCTAAAAGAGGAAACTAAAAAACTCAAAAGGGAGAAAAATGAAAATGGTAAAGAATGATAGCACACATAGATAGAAACATGTAAAAGGAACAAATACCACAAACGACAAAAACAGGAAATTGACATAGGATGTGCATATATATATATATATTATAATTTTACTCCTTTTTGTAAATCTTGATTTCCTTGTGGAAGAAGTTGTGTTACACATTCTAAAAAGAGTTCCGATAAAATCAAATCTACGTCAAGGACAGTAGTGACAAATTTTCTTTAAAAGGTAACCACGACACATTTGTTCAGTGGAAATAGTGGAAAGTCGGAACTGTGTTCTTCTCTTCATCATGAAATATTTAAAAAAAAATATTTTGTCAGGCCTCATTTCTTTTGTTTATTTTCTTTCAGGTAAAAAATAAACTACCTGAAAAGTGAACAGAGATTTTTCCCTAATGAATTGTATTTTTAAAAATGTAGGCTAGCTTCAAAATTTTACAACATGAATCTACATATTTTACTTATCAAAACTTATAATTTCACCAATGAATTCACTATTGTTTATTTATAAATGTTACCATAATAGTACACAATGCAGCATTAAGATATCACTTAGTAAAATAAGACACCTGTGTAAGGCCGACAGTTACTATTGTTTCTTTAGTTAATTTAAACATTAACCACATTAAGCATTAAAGTCTGAAAAAAGGGACGGTACTAAACATTCTAAAGATAAAATCTTAGCTAAATTTTAGTTTAAAAGAAAAAGTCAAAATATAAACCAGTAGGGGTGTGCAAAATCCACTTTTTCAATTCGAAGAAAACTCGTATCAAATATATGAAATATTCTAAAAGTCGAATCAAAGTTAGAATATTTTTTGTTAGTTATTTTATGCTTGAAAAATCTTTTTGTTGATTTATCTAAAATTACTTTGAAATTGTTTTAACTGTGCAATTGTTTTTAATATTTAATTTAATTCTGATAAAATGAATTTTTCCTATATGAATTTTGTCTTGTACTGTACATAGCAGCTCAAAATAGCAATTATCGAAAATTATTGGCAAAGATTCATAATTGTCGAAACCAGATTCTTTTAGTCAAGGTTTATATTTGTTTTGAAACAAAGTCGAAGTTTTGAAGTTTCTCACACCCTTATTAAACAGTGTTACATAACTAAACAAGTCTTAAATCTCATCAATTAAACATAAACATTCTAGCAAATCGATAAGCTGTTAGATAATATATAATCAGTTTTGGTCAAAAACAAATTTAAAGTTCTACATTATTTTAATATTTTGGGCCATGAAATATAACTCACTTAAACAGTATTGTTCTTACAGCACATTATATATTTTACAAACCTATCACCGATAAACAGAGCTAAGTATTTATTTATGGGCAGTCAAATAGGAACCAGAATTTAGTCAAATCGAGCAAGCTTCACACACAATGAAGACACTCAATGTTACACTATAAATATAAAACTTTCAGATCAAGAACACACCATAGTTGGAGTCAACAGGTTTTTTTTAGCACCGCATCATCTTACTACTCATTCGGGCTATACGCTGGTAACAGTTTGTGTTGGATTATAGGATCTATTTTTTCACTCTTTGTGGGTTGGTCATATAATAATAACTTGAGCCATTTACTTTGCTTGTTATTCCAAACAATATAGATAAACTAAATAGGTATCTAACTTAAAGTTAAATATAACACTAAAAATAAGCTGCTCATAAATTAAATGCTAAAATGTAAGTCACTCAATAATAAATAGCAAGTCCATTAATATTAATAATGGATACTGTAAAACACAAATACAGTCATTATGAAAAGGGGGAAAAAAAGAGTTAATATCATACAGTTGTTAAATAAATTAAGGTTGTTTCAATTACAAATATTTCAATAATATAATAAATAACACCTTGACATTAAATAATAAATCAAAACCGAAATTTATACACAATAAATCTATTTTATTCCAATTAGGGAATGTGTTAGAAAAAAATATGTTAAAATAAAATATGTATTTAGGTTCCTGAATGAGTTAATACATTTTTCCTGGAACAATTTCCATTATGATGATATCTGTACAAATAAATAAGAACACCAATATAGCAAAATGCCTGCAATCATTAACTAATAAATTACATTCCTACAGAAATGACAAATTAAATTTTGTGTTTAGATATTTTAGCAAACACTCACCACACTAATTAAATTACTGAACAAATTAATGATTAGGATAATTTAATGTTATATCAACTAAATAAAAATGTATTAATATAAGTGTTAAAACATAATCAAAGACAATAAACGTTTAGGCCGTTTAAAACTATAGGTAGATTTAATTAGAATTCACATGCATTTTTACAACAAACAAGATCATGAAATGCAAGAGAGGAATTCAAACTTAGTATAATAGGGATGGGCCCTAAAATCCTCAAGTATATTATATATTCGAGGATTTGAGAACATTTTGAATCTGAGCATCGAATATGAATATGAATATATATAATATCTTTTTTCAATTCTTTTTCAAGTGAAATTTGGTTCAGAACCAATTATCGGATGGAGTTTAAACAACCAGACCCCAGAACAGTAATTTAACCCTTAACTGAATGTATGAATGTTATAATGAATGGATCATAAGAAAGAATGTTTAAATTTAGTTACTATTATATTTTCTAATATTCTATTATATTTGAATTTGCTCTTATTTTCATAATTTTTTCTGGGATTCAGATTCGGGAATTAGGGTTACATGTAAAGGTGATTTACAAAAAATAAATGAGCAAGTAAACAATCAAACTCATGTACATAATATGAAGCTAATACAATGATTTAAACATCTTATCGCATTTTTCAGAGCAATTTTGCTCTGCTTAAAAAATTACAAAATTAAAGACTAAATTACAATAGAACTTACCAAAAATATTACAAAATTGTATAATTTGGTTACCATAAACATGTAACGCTAACAATTAGATTTGTTTGATACAACCGTTTGGCGCCCTTTTTCCTTTAATTAGATTTGTTTGATACAACCGTTTGGCGCCCTTTTTTTCTTTAATTAGATTTGTTTAATACAATCGTTTGGCGCCCTTTTTCCTTTAATTAGATTTGTTTGATACAACCATTTGGCGCCCCTTTTCCTTTAATTAGATTTGTTTAATACAACCATTTGGCGCAATATTTTCTTTAATTAAATTTGTTTGAAATTCTTCTTTGACTTTATCATACTGTTGCTTGTAAATAAATATTCTTAACACAAATTTAATATTCTCGCAATGCTAAGGCCATGCAAGTAACTTTGATCAGTTATCATGTGTGTAAATATTTGTTAGTTTTTTTTATAGGCACTGAGATTACTAGCACTTTGTGCCCATGTAGCGTTTTTCCATCTTTATCAAATGTATTCGGCTATTCCCTTTTTATTACCTATAATATACCATTTCCGTACACTCTGGGGTCAGTGGGCTGACACTTAATTGTACTGGTTTCGGAGTGTTTATATTGAGTATCTTATGCATACACAACCTACAGAACAAACCTACTTTTGTGAATGTCTCCGAGTAACACATACAATTGATTGACACCTGCATCAACTATGCCATCTATATGGACTTATAGTCTATTTATTGGTTAGTGTTATCACAAATTTAGAACATTAAATATTTACTTTTTTTTATTCCAGTTTTCTAGATCTTGTAATCCATGCTATGAATTAATTATAATTATTATGGCGAAATGAACATTAATTAGGTTACTTAATTAGTAATGTATATTAATGAGCTAACCATATTGTGCTCTTCACCAAAAGATATACAAAAAATAAATTTAAAAAATCAACTGATGAAATTCCAAATTTTAAAAGCTTAACCCCTCTTCATTACAAACCAATCGATTAAATCATGAAACCCTGAAAGGAAAAATAAAGTTTTTTTCTCTCCCAAACTTGGTCATTAGGCCCATAAATAAGATACCGTAAGTAAAATATGTTAATGTTAATTTAATTCTAGATGAAATGTATCGATTTTAGTTTTATAACTCGCTAAAACAATTAACAAATACGATTTTTCAATAGAGGCGTGATAATGGCTGAGGAAAGTCAGGGTTGCCAATATTTCCTCTATAGAAAATTCCCTTTAGTTTTCCATAAGAAATTCTCATTTTTCATAAATGTGACTAGAATGAGGTCATTACACTACATGTCCGGATGTTTCAGGGATAGAAGGGCGAGGAAATGATCTGTTTGAATCGGCATTTTTAGTAATTCAATTTGCCTTTTCTTCTATACATAAAGACTACTTACTATTCAAAGATTTCTGTTGAATGTTTACAATTCACAAATATCCCAAATTTGTTGTTGTTGTAGATTACTTTTCTTTTACAGAAACAAAAATTGTAAAGTGTGTGGCAGCCCTGCAAGTACAATGGAGGTTCAGGCTTATAAGGAATTGTTAGAGCAAGGACATCTGTTAGGGACTGTCCTTAAATTAAATAAGGGTTTTTGGAAGAAGGGGGATCAATATTTTTATACTCTAATTTTATTAATCCATGAAAAAAAAAAGGGAAAATGGTAAAGTACAAATAAAAGTAAAAACACTAACACATATTTACACACTTTGATATTTCGATGCTATTATAGGATCTTCCTTAGCATCGAAATATTGAAGTGTGTGTGTGTGAATATGTGTTTATTTTTTACAAATTGTTTTTGCTCAATGCACTATAAAAATCTGTTTGGAAGGTTATAATGGGACATCGGTCTGTAGATATTGACTATCCTTAAGTCCACGCAGTGGCATGCATGGAAGATGGCTCAGGAAACAGGGGTGAGATTAATAAAAGGAACAAACACAACGGGAGGAGTGTTAAGTTTGACTTGTGTGCCACTTTTGACTGTAAACATTATTTTGCTTCCATCCCCTTCCACCATTTTGTAATGTTATGTACCTCAAAGATATAAGTACAAACAGGTAAATCTGTTACTTCATCGGGTGCGTCAATAGCCATACAGGTTTTCATTGCTTTAATCTTCTACTTTGTCCCATTATCTGTAAGAATAAGAAGTTTACTATCAGCCGATTTTACTTGTAAGGTAGCTACTAATTACCACAAACAACGAATAACAATGCTGCCTTTTTTAGAATGTATGTTTGAGTATTTACCTAGGGATGTGCGAGAACTATTTTTTCAATTTGAAACGATCTTGAGATGAGAATTTAAAAAAATAATTAGAAATGAGAACGAATCGAGAAAATGTATTTTAAAAGTAAAAAAAAATAAATTAGATTATGTTTATTAAAGTAATTATATAGTTTATAGATTTCCTTTTTGACATTTGAGCTAGCGTGTGCTTTAGATTGTCTTATATTTAGTTCATTCAAACCCTTGAGATATAACTCATACACATTTTAAATGCAATTAATAGAGTAGTGATAGGTAGTTACAGTGAACACCACTTATAATTTAATTTTGTAGTGTAACTGCTTATATTGTCAAAGTTTGATATTGAAAAACAATATTTTTAACCAAAGCATTTCCTAATAAAGGCTGGTT
>CABEEJ010002248.1:46016-74367 GCA_901482245.1 Timema douglasi
GGTTATACACACTTACGCTAATGTGTAATGGTAGGGTGATTGCGAGATGAAATGGAGGACCTACAGTCTAACGTGGAATCCAAACCACGGTGGAGGCCTGGCATTCCCCACATTCACAAGATGTCTTGTCAGAGATGAAGGAAAGGTTTGGTAATCAGATAAATCTGTGCCGGGACTGAGGATTGAACCCCGGCCGCCAGCACAGAAGTTTGACACCTTACCCCTAGACCACCAGGTCACCCCTAATACCTGTTCTCTCTCTCTCTCTCTCTCATACTTATATGTTTGCAAGGCCACTGAATAAAATACTTTCTACCCCTCTTTTGAGAAAAATCTTACTGCCCCCTCAATATATACATCTCCGTAGGTCCATGCCTACTTGCGCCACATTTGAATAGTGAATTTAAAAATAAATGCATATTTTAGTTGACAGTATTACCATTTGATGAAGCTTAGTGGGTAATTGGAACCAAAATGTCTTACTTTCACTTGAAACATTACTAAAGCACTTAAGAATTATCAGCCAGTATATGTATTTTTCAACAACACAGCTACCCGCCTCGGTGCCGTAGTTGGCTAACACACTTGTCGTGTTGAGCTCGACTGCTGAGGACGGGGAGATCCTGGTGCGAATCTCGGTCGGATGAACTGGGGGTGGTTTCTCCTATATGGTTTTCCACTCTCCCTCCACGCAAGTGCGGGTTCACTTCCTTTAATTCAACCTTCCCAATTCCTATTCCTTTAGAATAATTAGTACTTAAAGCGTATAACCCGAACTGGTAGTAAGACGCGGTGCTAAATATTATTATTATAACAACACAGCTATCTTAGGGACATAATATTAAATAATCCAAACACATTTTTGATATCTTTTTTCTCATTCTTTCTTAAGGTTTTTACTTTACACCCATTACTGTTTCCAGCCTGTGGCCTGTGTCACTTTTTATTCAAGCCATATATTCTCCACTACCGGCTTGCTAGGCCTGTCGTAGCTTCATATGCCTTATATTCTAACTTAAGACTAGGACAGACACAACATCCAGTCCCCAGCTGTTAATTCATAACTGTGAAAGGGTAAACCCACATTACAGCAATGGTAAATTTTTCAGCCATGCCAGTAATCAAACCCATGACCCTTAGTTCAGTAGACAGATACAATGAGGTGTCTGATTTCTTAAGGTGTTTGTTGGTGCATTTCCTGAATATTCATCTTCCTAATCCTGACTTGAGAAGATAGTGAAAGTTGTGGATAGCCTAAACAAACATTAGTATGTGTAACACTGAAAAGTAAAACAGATCTATAATCTGCTTGTAAAAAATATATTCTACTGACAAGTGCTTTTGACCAGTGTATTGCGATCAATATATAAGTGTACCAGCGCATAGTTTTATGACCTAGTACACACCTAACTTCTACTCAAACGACTATTTTAAATAAATATTAGTAATATGCTTTAGTACCAAAATTATATGACCCGCTTTGGTGGCTGCGTGGTCTAATACGCTAATCTCATGTTAGACTAGGCTGCCAAAGACGGGAAGATCGGGGTTCGATCCCGGTCGAGTGTACCGAGTTTTGTTTTCTAAATAGTTTTCTACTCTCCCTCCATGCAAACGTGAGTGCATTTCCTCTAAATGAGTCCTTCCTAATCCCTAACTCATTAGTGTAACTTGAACAGGTAGTAAGACGCAGTGCTTAAAAAAAGTGTGCAATCTAGTGTAGGCAGCTGGGATTGAACATAATGCTCCTGATTCAAGAGTCTACTACACTATTTATACAGCCATCCCTGCGGATATCACTGTCTTCCCAAGCAACGTTGCTCACTGTGGGGGTATTATATGCGTGGACAGGTGTGTCGGTGTTTGCCAGGACGCGGGTCTCTTGCCGTACGTTGTTCGGTCCACTGTTGGCCCCTAGGAAGACCGGTCGTCATATCCCGCTCGTTCGTGGGAAGTTGGAGTTTAAAGTGTTTCGCAACGCAGGCCTCCCTGTTGCGCTCAACATCCAGACCAGCGACGAGCGACACTGTAACTGGATGGTGTTTGTGCGAGCGGCGCTCATATCTGACCAGCAGAACTTGGTGGCCTTTCAGTACCGCGCCGGGATCTACTTTGTTTCTATCAGAGTAAGTCATCTTTCAGCTTTGCCTCGATAAGTAAAGTTTTTTTTTAGTTTGCTCATTCAAAAGTTGGGTTCAAAACTAATTCGTTTAGTGATGAACAAGGTAGAAATGAATCGCACAGGGATATAATTCAAAAACTTGACCCACCATTGGGGGTCAGTAATAACTTTTAAAGTAGCCCCATGGCTTCTTTGGTGCTGACTGACGGCTTTCAAAAGTTACCAGACCAAATTATGTATCCCTACGCCGAACCATATGGTCCGCAAAAACATGTGTATGTGTTTAGCAGCTGTCACTTCTGACAGTCAGCTGTGAGCTATCAGTCAGCACCAAAGAAGCCATGGGGTTACTGTAGACTAAATAGTAACAAATATTAAGTTTGACTCTTGCTGTTATTATGTTAGTAAAAATAACACCAGTATCGGTATTTTATCCAAACCTACATTTACTTAGTAATAGAAAGACATCCTTTTGTATTTTTATTTTTTACTAAAAAATCATATTATTATAATTGATTTTTTTTAAACATCGCGTCTTACCCTCCTCGGTGGCGTAGTTGGCTAACGCGCTTGTCGTGTTGAGCTCGACTGCTGAGGACGGGGAGATCGAGGTTTGAATCTTGGTCGGGTAAACTGGAGGTGGTTTTTCATAAATGGTTTTCCACTCTCCCTCCACGCAAATGCGGGTTCACTTCCTCTAATTAAACCTTCCCAATTCCTAATCCATTATAGTAATTAGTACTTAAATCGTATAACCCGAACGGGTAGTAAGACGCGGTGCTAAATATTATTATTATTAACATTGCGTCTTACTACCTGTTCGTGTTATACACTTGTGTACTAATTACGCTAATGGCTTAGGGATTAGGAAGGTTTAATTGAGATGAAGTGCACTTGAATTTGCATGAAAGGAGAATGGAAAATCACCCTCAGTCCACCCAACCGGGATAGAATCCTGATCTCCCCGCCTTCGGCAGTCTAGTCCAACATGAGAGTAGCGCAATAGACCACATGGCCACCGAAGTGGGTAATTGGATAATTAAATATATCATAGGTACTTCCTTCACTGGCTGATCGGTCTAAGGTCTAGTGGTCATGTTAGACTGGACTGGGGAGATCGTGGCTTTGAATTCTGGTTGGATCTAATGAGGGTGGTTTTTACTAAATGTTTTCCCATTCTCCTTCCACTCTCATACTTCCTTCCTCATCCCTGCCCCATTAGAGTAATCATCATATATGCGTATAACCTTAACAGATGGTAAGGTTAAAAAAAAGAAGAGATAACTTAAATCTCAAACAATTAAATAAAAAGAGATAGCTTGAATCGGAAGCAATTGAATCAAATGTTGTGGTACTCAACTAATTGAATTAATCAGTTTAGAGAAAACTATTACAAACATTTGTGCAATAATATATTTTCTAAATAATTTTATTGACTACAGTTATTATGTAAGCAAAATAAAAAAATACATTATAAAACAATTAAAAAGTATTTTGACTTTGATTCAGGCTTACTTCGACTTTTAAAAGTAAACTTTGGGCACCCCTATTAAGTTTTCATCAAAAGTAAAACAAGTTTTTCTTAAGGACCTACTTATTTCAGAATACGGTATAGATTTATCTTATAAACTCTTCTCGCTTTAAAGATAAAAAAATGGAGTTTTGAGAACATTTTATTTGATCTATAAAAATTGTTTTTAGACTTATTAATCGCATCAATTATATGTTCTATGTTTTTTAAATTTTAATATACCTTAGGTATTGTGTTATTATTTTAGTGGAGACAACACATTGACTTAGTTTAATTAAAACTGGTGTTATTTTTTTGTGTCTTTTCTAAATCTCTAAGTAATGAGAACAATTGCTAGTTTTAAATTTTTCTTTGCTTCGAAATAATTATTTGATTATGCTATTTTGGTTTAAAAATAATAATAAATTTATTTTATAGATAAAAAGATCTTATCATATAATTCTGTCGCAGTTGTAATGGAATTCAAGATATGTTTCCTATCTTTGATGACTAATTGTGTTTTAACTTTTAACTAACATTCCTTTTATTATTTGAAGTAATTTGAAGAGCTTACATTAGAATTTAACCTTGATTAGCATCCAGTAGCAAACCAATGGTAACACAAGGTTTAAATGAATTAGTTGCGTCCTGAGCCAATAACATTTATTGAAATAACTACTTATGTGTACTTAAGTGGGACTAAGTAAAATCATTTGTTGTCGATGTGTTAGAACAGGTAATTTTAAATTTTGACCTAAATTGTATTACATTATTATTTTATGTGTTGAGACATAGGTATTTCTTCTATATAAATTACAAAATACATTTGATGAGAATTTTAAATAATCCACAAGACTTGATAATAATCTTTTGTTAGTATTGACTATTTATTTGTAGGTAATTAAACAGCAATTGATATAAATGGTTGAAACGACACGCTTCAGTGGCCGAATGGCTTAATTTTTCATTCTCGTGTTAGACTGGCTTGCTGATGACGGGGAGATCGGGGTTCGAATCTTGGTTAAGTTTATTGAGGGTGTTTTTTCCTAAATGGCATCCCACTCTCCTTTCACGCAAATGCGGGTAGATTACTTCTAAAATGCTTCCTCCCTCATCTGTAGCACGTTTTAGTAACTATCATATATATATATATATATATATATATGTGTGCGTATAACCTGGACAAAAAATAAGACGTGGTGATTAAAAAAATTAGGAACATGAGGGCACACCAAATAATATTATTTAACCTTTTAAAAATGATTAAAGAAAGAAAATTCATTAGGTTCAAAATCATGTCAATTTAGAACCCATGATTGGGATTCTGTCATAAATGTGCAACTAAAATCAACTTGGTACAGTAAACTCCTAAGAGCACATTTCAAACCGTAGTCGACAGCAAAATTAAGATTTGTGAATTAGTTTTTTTAGTTTCGAAATAATTACTTTTCAATTTTGTTGTATTTAAAACTATATGTTAATTTTTTGTATTTTCAATTCTCTTGTTTTCTAATGAATACTAGAGATTACCTCGCTACATTGTAACGCTTGGTTCAATTTGTGTTACCTAACTAAGTTATATAATCTCTTTAAGAAAAACATGCTTTCGCTTTTTCAGGTAGATTATAATATATATTTGGAGGAAGGTTGAAGTTGCATTGCGCGTTTCACACTCCTCCCTGATGAGTTCCGATAGAATGAATTCTCGATCATTGGATTGGGTGGTAATAATATTTTTTTTTTTGAGGCAGACATAACCTATTTTTCCAGTGGCAGCAATGTAAAGTGTAAAATGTGTTCTTTTTTTCATTGTAAAATCTATATTTATTTGTTCTAGGGGTGTGCATGGTTCACCTTTTCAATTCGAATTAAACTCTCATCAACTATATTAAATATTCTCTAAGCCGAATCGAAGTTTGAATATGTTCTCTTAGTTGTTTTTTGTTGAAAAAAATAATTATATTGTTGCTATTTATATAATTTAATAAACTAAAGTTACTTGTAAAATGTTCTATTGCACCATGGTTTGTAATAGTTTGTGTTAATCTGACAAATAAAGTTATCACAACATGCAATTCAATCTCTTTAACTTTCTTGCATATAAATATTATATATGAAAAAAGTGCATTGGGCAAAAACATTTGGTAATAAATAAAATGATAGAATATTAGGAAAATGGTTTAGTCTAATTACTACTACTTCATGAGGAAGGTGCTATAATAATATCGAAATATTGATGTGTGTGTAAATATGTGTTAAGTGTTTTTACTTTTATTTGTGCTCTACCATTTTCCTAATATTCTATCATTTTATATTATTACACATGAATATTACATTTTAATGTGTAAAACAGCTCAGATTAACAGTAATTGAACATAAATAAAAGTATTTTAGCTGTCACTATTTGTATTGTCGAAGCTGATGTTTGTTTTGAAGCCAAGATGAAGTTTAGAAGCTTCGTACGTACACCCCTATTTTGTTCCCTTTTATATGTTTTGTTTTTATCCACCTTTCATGTACCTCCCTCCAAATATATATCACAAAGTTATGAGCTAACCGTGGGGGGGAGGGGGGGGGGAGACAAGACCATGAGGCTAACTCGATGTTACCCGGTGATGGTTGATGATCCAAGTGTTTGAAGTTTCTATCGAGTGTGGTTGTCCCCAGGAAATCAAGCCTGGCGAGGAGCTGAGAGTCTGGTACAGCAAGGAATATGCCTTCAACATGGAAACTCGACCACTTGCAAAACCTTCAGGTACATCACCATTTTTCGTTTACGTTTCTTCGACTGTGTTTATCTTTATATCTTGGATACACGTGATTGAGTTCACGGGAACTCACTCGGATCATGACGAGACACAGGTTTCTCTCTCTTGCTCTTTTTTTCCCAAATAGATTTAGGAAAGGTTATGGTAGACATAATCTGTCCGCCATCTTGGATTCTTTCCATCTCTATTCGGGTAAAAATTTAGGTAAGAATGAAAATATTAGCTAGCTACAGTGTATCTGTTAATAAAATTCATCTCTTTGATGATGATGATGATTATATGTAGGTTTAAAAGTGAGCTTTAACAGCTTTCACTCCTTCCTGTTAATCAACATCATATTTACAGGTTTTTTTCCTATCAACCACTTGTTTATTATAAAGAGCTATAAACATACATTGTACAGTTCAATGTTTCTCAACCGCTGTTCAGTCCACCAGCACAGACTCGTGTGCTTATGCTGTTAGTACACAAATAAATTGTTAGTGTATTTTTAAAAACACTTTTGAAATAATAATAATAATCATCATCATAATAATAATAATAATCATATATAGGCCTAATATATATAAATATAATCATTATATTTATAACAATAATAACTTCTATTATTATTGCCAGGAATTAATTTTGTTAATAAATAATTCACATTAAATCTTTTCTTTTTCTCATTCATGGGTTGAACAAGTCTTTCTTGGTTTTGAACTAATGGACTATGGGCCAGTTTCATAGTCAAGTTTAGTACGCCTCAAGTGCGGCACTACACTAAATACAAGACGACACCTACCTAAACTCGAATGGAATGGGCCGTTCTCGCATAGGAAACTGGCCCATTCCATTCTGGTTTAGGTAGGTGTCGTCATGAACTTAGTGTAGCGCCGCACTTGAGGCGTACTAGATTTGACTATGAAATTGGCCCTAAGAATCCTTCCATTTTTTGAACTAATTTACGATCTATTTTGATTCAATTTAATATATTTGAACATTATATATTATAGATACAGGCCAACAAGCACTTTTAAACAAATAATTTTTTAACTATCATCCTAAACTAAATATGTTTAAAGATGAGGTGACCCAATGGCTAAATAATTTTATAATAAAGGAAATTGATAAAACTAAAGAAAAGGGAAAAATAAAGTACTAATAGTAAATTTGATGAAGAAAGCCCACCTAGGGAAAGAGGAAAAATGTGGGAAGAATCCAATGCACAAAGGGGACATCTTCTTCCTTTCTTCTCTCCTATAGTAGTAATAGTTACACACACACACACACACACACACATTTTAACACAAATGGAATAATATTTCAGCATTGTTGCCTTTATCAGACACATCTTATTTTTATCTTTTATTTTATTTATTAATCTTTGTGTTTGATAAAGGCAACAATGCCGAAATACTATTCTTTTTGTGTTGAAATGTGTGTGTGACTACTTCTACTATAGAAGACAGAAGAAAGGAAGAAGATGTCACCTTTGTGCGTTGGACTCTTCCCACATTTTTCTTCTTTCCCTAGGTGGGCTTTCTTCATCAAATTTACTCTTATTAGTTTATTTTTCCTTTTTATTTAGTTTTAGTTTTATTAATTTCCTTTATTATAAAATTACCTAACTTAAATATGTAACTCCAAAAGAGAAAGCTCACATTTCTTGGGCTTTTAAAAAAAAAATAAAGATTAAGCTTTTATAATTTTTGTAACTACTAATAAAATCAGTTTTTAGTTCAAGTGTGGGTAGTATACAAGATCATATTACTAGTGAGTATAATATATTATACTGTATTAAGAATTGATTAAAGTACAAAATTTATCCATTTGGAAATATAATCCTATTAAATCTGTTTTACATTCCTACCGCACTTTTCTTATCACTTATTACTGTCAGCTGATGATTTCCAAAGTCCTCAAAACATTGATTCGTTTTAAAGTATGCAGTTTCCTCTTAGCTTATCAAGATAAGATAGGCAATATCTAGTCACGACGACGTGCAACGGACAATCATGTGAGAGATATATTGAGAAACATACTGCGTCGCTGCACAATTGATTTTCTACAGCTGTCTAGTTGCGCAGCAATTTTGAGAGGGGGCGGTCTCTTACATAGCTTCTTAGGGTTTCAGCCAGAACATTTCTTTTAGCTTCGACAATATTGCTACTACTATAAGTTTTACTAAAATAAATATTATATGTTCGTCTCGCTGGTACTAAGTGAACAAATGAGCTAACACTTTGTTATTTAATTTTACTCTTTGTCAGGAAAATGTAAAAAAAAAAAGGTGAACAAATTTGTGACACTTTAGAATAAAGTCTTGAATAAAAAAAAACCCTGCTAAATACATTTCAGAAGGTGCAGCTTATTTGGGTACTTCAAAAAAACATGGTTAATGTTTATATGTAGAAAACAAACAAGTTCATCATTACTATAGAATATCTGTTAATTAATTTTTTGACTAATACATATTTTGGCCTTTATGATCTAATGTGTTTTTCCTCATATAAAAACTTATTTACAATTTTAATTTTTTTAAATGGAATTTTTAACAAAACAAATATCCTTTTATCAACACATCTAGTTTTCAAATTTTAAATAACTATATGCCATTGTTAAAACTAAAATCTAATCAAATAAATGATACATTTTCATTTCATTATTTTTAAATGAACTAGTATAAATGAAGCAATCTCATCTTTGCTAACAAATCAATTAAATACTATTATAACTCAGTTTCCAAAGTTTTTTTTTAATAAAACACTATTCATGTTTTAGTGTTAAATTTATAAAGCTGATAGTACGTTTATTTTTGGTTCTTTTTACAAATTTGGGCGTCTCATGAAAAGGCTCACATTCTATTTTTTTTAAGTTGACCTATTTCTTCCAGGCCTGGAAATGTTATGGAATTTATCATTTTTTCAATCTTTTCCTAGAATTTCTTGGTTGTTTTGGAAATTCTTTTGTCCCCCATTTTTTAAACAGGTCAGTAAATTGTTATTTTTGTAAAAATTATATAACCTGTATTATAATTATAGCTAAGATATAAAAGATAATTAAAACATAATTAATATTAACAACTATTTGGACGTGATTTATTTATTTGTGGTATTAACATGCACTTTCTAAACCAATTAATCAAATCTGCACATGACTTATTAACTAACTTATATCTAGAACAAACACGGCATCCCNATGATTATTTGCAAGTGAGTTTAGGTTATGTTTTAATTATTTGAATAACTCTTGCCTCATGTAATACATTAAAAAATAATAAAAGGCTTGGAAAGATGCAGGGTTTAGGGGAGTCAGGAGCCTACATCAAATAAAAGAAAATATGTAATGTCGTGTATTTTGCCATGATTACTTTATACACTTATCCTGGAGGAATTGTAGGAATCCTTGAAATGTCCTGTAAAAAAAATTCATGATTTTGTGTAGGAACCCTTTTACATTAAAATCTCACATCGTCTCTGGTTTGAAGTCATCCTCTTATTGAAAAACATTGTTTTTTAACTTTTTTTTAATACAATATGTATGATGGGGGATGATTTTTTTTAGGAACTATAACAACATATAGGCTTTATCTAATCCACAATATAATTTATAGCTTTTGTGTTTAAATTTTTTAACTAAATTGATTAGAATGCGACATTTTGGGAAGGACACACATGATAAAAGACAAGTTATCTATATGAATGTTAGTTTTTTTAAGTAAAGGCGTTAGTTTTTTTTTTGGTAAAGGCAAACTATTTTGACTTATATTTTTGTAATTAAAATGTTTTTTTTGTCTTACTATTGTTTAAATTTTAAAAACTCTTTTAGGCATTATAGGAATATTTCATATAAAGTATAGATTTTGTTATAAAATATTACTTTGTTGAAATAATAGAATTAAAAAAAGAGCATTGTTTGTAAAGAAAATACATCAATAACATATAACTGCACATAGTGGGTTTTATATTTTCAGTAAAACTCTGAATATACAAAAAATATTACCGGTGGTTCTCTATGGGTGTGAAAGTGGTTTCTCCCCTTACATGAGTTTGGAAACAGAGCACTTAGGAAGATATTTGGTCCTAAAAGGAATGAGGATACTGGGGTGGGTTACATAATGATAAGTTATATATGCTGTGCTCAGTGCAAGACATTGTTAGGGTAATTATGTACCTTAGATTACGATGGGCAGGATATGCAGCGCATATGGGAGATCATAGAACCATGTTCATGGTACTTGACTGGCAAACCCAATGGGAAGAAACTATTGGGAAGATGGGAAGATAACAAGAGATAGGGTGTATTGAGGTGGACTGGATAGAACTAGGTCGATATAGAGATAGGTGGCATACTTTTTTGTAAGTGCGTTAATAAACTTTCGAGTTCCTAATTCCATGGAGGGAGTAAATAATATTTAAGTGTGTATTAGATACAATTTTAGATACTCCTTTATTTCACAATACTGATGATAGTGAAAATATTTTTAGGGATTGAAAAAAACTCTCATTTGAAACAAAGCGTTATTGCAATTCTCTACGTATTTTCTTACCTTCAGCGGGCTACGAAAGGTACAAACAAAGTTCTCCCAAGGCCTCCAGATTGGAAATCAAAAGTCGTGGGGAGTAGTACACCTTGGTAGGCCTCCGATCAAGTTGACTAGATAACATGGAGTAGGCACTTGCTGAATAGATTAGGAAGCGACGACCTGTCAAGAGATGAAGACAGACAGCAGGGAACAGGATATATCTGTGCATGTAACAGGATCATTGCACCTGGAAGAGGTCAAAACATTGTAGGTACCACTAACATCTTAATAGCTCCTCGAAATCAAACTCATATATATCTTTTATTCTTCCTGCACTTAGGGTTGTTTGGAAAAAAACAACAACTGTAAATACATTTTTTTCTGGCCCCTATTTGTAAATTTAAAAAAAAAAGTAACATTGAAAAAAAAAATCTTGAACATGTCTTTATTATTTGCAGCAATTATTGTTTGGCAATTAAACTTTACAGTGGGACAAGAACAAGAATTTTATGATGCCTCATTTTGGAATTTAGGGATGAAATTAAGAATAGCTTTCTCTCTCACACAATTTTTATTAGATTAACTTACAAGTTGATAACTTTCTTTTTGTTTACACAGTAATCCACATTGGTGAGGAATGGGCTCTAAGAGAATATTTATCAGATACGCGCATTATAGAGCATCCCATTTCCCCCAAAATTTAAAAATACATCATATCATCATCGACAACTGTATTTTCATATAAATATTAGGGGTGCGGAAGTAGTCATTTTTCACTTCAATTCGAGCTTAAAAATAAATTTAGCTATTTTTGAGTTTGAATTATATAAAGCAATAAATATTTTAAGTTGAATTTCTGTAGGGAAAAATATTTTTATATATTTAATAAAATATTTGTACTTTTTTTTTAAATCAGACCAAAGGAAATATATCCAAATTATTATTTATTTCCAAAAACTGTATCATTTTCCATTGTAAGTCTAAAAACAAACAACTCTTTCAAACTTAAACATAATTTATGATAACAGTGTAGAGACGCTGTAAAATAATGTAAAGTAAGTGATAGGGAAGGAAGCCAACCTGAAAGGGTAATTAGATTATGTCTTGACAGCAACAAATAAACGTCTCTCTTAATTTTCATCTTACACATTTCCAGCATCTTATCACTTTCACGGGTTAACTCATTATTTTTAATTTTCATACACAGTATATATATATTTTTTTAAATATTAAGAGAAACATAAAAAAAGACAGAAATATATTGATGAAAAATAAATATAAATAAAATTGATTATCTTTCTTTAACTATTGGTAGAAAAATTTTAACCATAGAGGAAGTGAACCCGCATTTGCGTGGAGGTAGAGTGGAAAACCATTTAGGAAAAACCTCCCCCAGTTCACCCGACCGAGATTCGAACCTCAATCTCCCCGTCCTCAGCAGTCGAGCTCAACACGACTAGCGCGTTAACCAACTACGCCACCGAGGCGGGTTTGAGCACATGTAAAAGAACCCTGAGAGGAATGTGAAAAATACCTTACTCTTCAAAATTGGTAGGCCCTTTTGCTCTCCCTTTGTAGAAATTCTCAGTTCAGAAAGTGCACGGTAAATACCTCAAATAAATTTAGATTTAATTATTTTAAAAGATACATAGTCAAATTTTGGTTGATCATTACTCTCTGTATTGATTTCCTTGGTGTGTCAATCACTTTGTAGAGTCTACACCAAAACCCATTGTTCCTTGAAACATTATTTCCCACTTTAATTGCTAATACTGTAATCACGTTCTTTCAGAAATTAGGCCTGAAACCTCTGACCCAATAGCCGTCGTGATTGTTATTCATATGTTAGAGCAATAAAGTTCAACTTGCAGTCCTTGAGTCTGTTCTAATTAAAATACTTCAAATTGCATAAGTAAACAGCATATATGAGGCTCTCGAAGTTGATCTACAGTAATCTATATGTTTTTTGAAAGTTTTATTTCTGATTAATTTCTTATACTGTACATATGCATGTATCTATAATAAATAAATAGCTATTCATTTATGTTTTTAATATTCCAGGGCAGTAAATCATATAGACTTAATGCCAACTGCCCAAGGACTTATGCGGCCCTCTGTTGGGAAAAGGTTGGACATGTCTTTGTTAAAATTGTCGTTTCTATATTTCATCACCCACACGACTATCATAATGACTACCGCGCAACTGAAAGTCATGGCCCACTAATATAAGATTGTATGAACTTTTGTTTTGTTTCTTACTCATTCTATTTGCCACGATAAAGTTTTACCTTCTTATGTTGTCTGATAAGATAGAATTTGAAGAAAATGAGGCACAGATAAAAGTAAAAACACCACATATTTTAATACACTTCAATATTTACTGACCACATCTTTCTCAGAAGCCATTGAAAGATGCTACGTAGCATTGAAATATTGAAGTGTCTGTGTCAATGATTTTACTTTTATCTTTGCTTCATTTTATACAGTTCTATTAGAGTAAAATTTCCCTTAATGGACACCTCCTAATAGCGGATTCTTCTTTATAATGAACCGTTTAAATTTCCTCGGTAAAATAACATTGGCTTATGGTGAACCGACTTCCCAAAAGCAGACTTTCTCATTAACGGACATGTACACTCCTAGAGACGCGTGTTTATTCATACAAATCTCTAAACATTGGTCGAAAATAGAAAACGCCCGTCTATACACAGTGTTTTACTGTAGAAATGTCAGGAATACCTTTGTCACGTGCGAAGTGTGAGCAGCTCCACCTTCCCCCCTCTAGGGAAAGTTTATAAAACAGCCCACGTAGTAATGACTTAACTATACTTCAAGGTCATACGTCCACTCCTTCCAGGCCATCAGTGGTGGTTGTTCTGTCAGTTTAGTGAGTGCTCCTCCACACAATATAGTGCGTAAGGCCTACTGTCCACATTTCATTTTATTTGTGTATTTTTCTTTGCATAATACAATATGAAAAGTAAACAAACGTACAATATTTATTTACTTGTCATAATTATCCTACATACAATATTGCACAATGCAGTAATTAGAATGTTATATTTTACTCCACAGTAGTTAGGTTAATTTGGATTAAACTGTCTTCAATTTTATTTATATATATATAAATCCAAATAACGGACACTTCTAACAGACTAATTTTGTGTCTGGAAAATGTCCGCTATTAAGAGATTTCACTGTATATTTATCGGATCGAATCTACTATTTTATGAATCTGAATTTTGATTTTATCTATGAATTCCAAATCTAAATCTGGATCTTGGAAACATTTTAAACATAAAAGTTGTATCTTGTCTTATACATTATTGTACATTTTCTGGTGTAATAAATAGATTTTTAAGCTGCGATTTTAAATTGAATTAGTAATTAAATGTTGACTTTTTTTTTATATATTATCATTATAACATTTATACATTCACATAAGTGATAAATTAATGACCAGGGTTCTGGTTGTTTTATAGCTTTGTTGGGCTAAACTACTAAAAAGCGGAATAAGAGCTCTTTAAAAAGTTCCAACTAAAAAAAAGTATCCAATAGGGTCTCGAAGCCCTGAATCTATTATTATCCTTAACATTTCGAGGTATTCAAAGATTTGATAGTTCAGTCTTTATTTTTTGATGACATATTTTTACAGTGCATTTATTGAAATAAAATATCTAGAGATTGATAAAATAACATCTTTATTTCATGTCCAAATTTTAATTTTACTTAAATAGCCATATTTTTAATATTATAAAAATATAGTTTGCTAACATCGTTTATTAATTTTCCATATAAAATAGAATTAGAAACGAGATGGTTGTTAAATTTGTCCTATAATTTTATCGGCTCAAACCATCACTAAAAAGCATAAAAGTTGTAAAATAAATTTTAAATCTGATATTTTTTTAAATTCTTGAATCTGGAATACTCTTAAAAAGAGTTTCTATTGTTTGAAAGATCCATCCTTATAAATACTTATTTGTGAAATGTAACTTTATATAACTATATACCTTAATAAATAGTTACAGTTAATATTAAGTTATTTACTGTTTAAAAAACCCTTCCTTCACCTCTGACAAGACGTGTATTAATCACAACTTGTGAATGTGGGGAATACCAGGCCTCCACCGTGGTTCGGATC
This sequence comes from Timema douglasi, assembly GCA_901482245.1. NCBI lineage: Eukaryota > Metazoa > Arthropoda > Insecta > Phasmatodea > Timematidae > Timema > Timema douglasi. The sequence continues at coordinate 61,068 of CABEEJ010002248.1, forward strand.
CCACGTTAAACTGTAGATCCTCCATTTCATCTCACAATCACCCTACCATTACACATTAGTGTAAGTGCTTATAACCCGAACGGGTAGTAAGACGCGGTGCTAATAATAATAATAATAATAATACTGTTTAAAATAATTTTTTTTATTGTTTACTTTAAATTTTTTCATGCTTTCTCTCGACCCTCCTTCCCCCCCTGTTTTCTGATTGTTTTTATCTTTACACCTCATAAAAACTAGGACTAGGCTTATATAGACTCTTTTTTTAAAACTGATTTATTGGGAAAATGAAAGTGAATGTATTTTCAGAAAATATAAAAAACTTCTCTAGACTATACATCAAAGTAAGCTTAAAGAACAGATCAAAAAATAGAATTTATTTCCCGCTGCTATACTTAGATATTTAATGGCCAATAAAACATTTGGATTTTAATTTCTTCATTTTAAACATAGTTGTAATTTGTGTTGTTAACCAAATGTGAAGAATTTCAATTAAAATCTATATGAGTCTATGAATTATCTTTTGAGAAAATATGTGTAATTTTGAATATCAATAAATCGTGTTTTGTAAATTAATGGCGTGCTGGAAAGTATATTTTAGAATTGTCTTTTTGATTATGAATCCCTATATTTACTCCCTAATATAAACTAATTTTATTAGATTCACAATAATTATGTATTTGTTGTGTATATATCGTTTATCAGATTCGCCTCCACACGAGGAAGGGCTGCCAACCCGACAACTTCGGCCGAGGTCTCGCCCAGAACAGCAGTCCTATGTATGCCCTATATGTCACCATCGATTGCCTTCATCCTTTCCTCCTCGTGTTGAGACTCGCCAGCAGCGAGCGGTGTGCACCTGCGTGGCCACCGCCATACCGCCCGTTGGCTCAACACAACCGACCACTCCCGTAACAAAAACTTCTCGGGCTATGGCTGGTCTTGGAGCCAAGTCTGTGCGCAAAAAAAGGACCAAGGAGCAAACCTTGGATATCTCTGCCATTCCGTCGGTAGAAGCGGGAAGAAAATCTAACAGGGATTCATTTGCTAAGGTAGGATCACCATCTTCTACCAGTGGGGAAACTACTGCTAATGTAAAGGAATTAATGTTAGCGAGCTCCCGGAAAAACAGTTCAGGAAGTTCGGTCTCCGCATCTGTTTCTGAAGTTCGTGAGATGTTTCCGTCTAATGTCGTCGCTAGTCGTGCCGGGAAGCAGAAGAATATTACGACACCCGCTGTTGCCAAGGAAATGCAATCCCAAGTAGAATACGCTACAACCAGGCCGCGTAGTGTTCATAGAGCGCTAACAAGTGATATTTTATTGCCACCGAGTGACATTAGTGAACCTAAGGAGAGCTCTTTGGAGGATGTGGAAGCGTCATTTTACAGGCTGGAAAATTCGAGCAGTAATAGTAGTAGTGGCAGTGGTAGTAACAGTTCCAGAACTCGGCAGAGCTTAAGGAGAGCTAAAGTTCAACAAGACATTTATAGCAACCCTCAAGCAGGCCCATCGGGTCTGACTCGAAGCCCATATGAGGAATTACCTTATACTGGATCCACACCAACTAGTTCTCGCCACTCTCAACGAAGCTTTCGGACAATGCAAGAAAGGAGGAATCCTAGGACAAAGAAATACACTCAAGATGAGGATATCGTTCAGCAAACAGTGCCAGAAAGGGGTTTTGGATCTAGTCAAGCGGTGGTGGGCCCAGTCACGCCTGAAGCCACCAGCATACCCAGGAAGCCCCGAGGTCGACACACATGTCCGGTTTGCACCAAGTCCTTTGGTAGTCCAGGCAAGCTACGCCAGCACATGTATTCTCATACGGGTGAGCGACCTTTCCACTGCACTCACCCCCAGTGCTCCAAATCATTCTCATCCAAGTTCAAACTAGTCCGCCATGAGCTTATCCACTCAGTGGATCGCAAATTCCGCTGCACCATCTGCGATCGGACTTTCCATCGTAAGGACCACCTAAAGAACCACGTGAAAGTGCACAGTCCCATCAAAAAGACCTTTCGCTGTGATAGGGAGGGCTGTGGGAAGGAGTATAGCTCGTACCTCAGCTTCAGGAAACACTCAGCTGTTCATGCAGCCGAGGAAGGGAACTTAGAATGTAAGATGTGTGGGCGAACATTTGCCACAAAGGAAGAAATTGTCTATCACCTGAAAGTTCATGCTGGTTCAAGAACTGTCAAGAACCCATCAGACAAGAAGTATCGTTGTGAGCACTGTGACAGAAAGTTCTTCACGAGAAAGGATGTCAGAAGACATCTGGTGGTCCATACAGGTAAACGGGACTTCCTCTGTCAATACTGCCCTCAGCGTTTCGGACGGAAAGATCACTTGGTCCGGCATATTAAAAAGAGTCATTACGGGGGTGCTGTTATCAAAGGTAAGGTAAAAAGGCAACAGCGTGGTGGCTTTGCTGCTACTTCTAGCACTGTACCTTCTATCTCTGGTGCACCCACGCCTAAACGATCATCGTCCTCTATTTTAAAATCCTCTGTATCCAAATCTTCAACGTACTCCCCACCAGCGTTTCAACTTTCAGAAGCAAGACCTTCCACTTCGGATGAAATGTTGATGTACAGTCCTTCAGAGATTATGACTCTTCCTTCTGATCTGACGCTGGGTGGGTTGTTGGAGGGGACTCAGTATGACACTGAGAGTGCTGTGGATGTAAAATCTGAGCCCGAAGAACATCATCAGTCGTCCACCATCCATCATCGGCCCCAGGTACTTTCACAGGAGTTAGTATCAAGCTTGATGTATGACCAACCTCCTCCTCCCTACTCCTCCCAATTACAACAGACCCCCTTCAAACTGTTTGAGCCTGACAATAACGAAGGAGAGATAAAAATGGAACCACAGTATCCGCAGGAGCGGGGGACTATGCCGCATCCCATGCTGCCAACCGCTGTCGGCGGCATGGACTTGAACCAGTTCCTAAGTCTCCTTCCCTCAACATCTGGCTCGGTAGACCAAGATCCGTCTGCCGCAAATCTGCTAGTCCAACATTTGAGACGAGGAGAGGAGGAGTTGCAGCGGTTCCTTGTGAGTGGATCTGACGGGGGTAGCCTGCTGGCGGGTGACACGGGTTTGCCATCGCACTTGTTGAACCTTATAAGCTCCTCGGAGAGCTTGCAGTTGCCAGGATCGGAGCCATCCGGTAGCACTGGCGGCGTATCCATGGGATCCGTGACCGCCCCTAGTGGGGATGAGCCAGATCAGTCGCGGATCATAGCTTCTCTCCTTCAGTCTGATGAGGAGATGGATCCTAACTCAACTCCTCTGCCTGGTTTCAGTCAAGCGTTTCCTCAGTAAAACCGTCACTCCCACGTTTTTAGTTATATTTGAACAGTTAATTCGTTGCCATTTTAATAAAATATTCAAGATTTTTCTTTTTATTGGTAGTCAAAACTGTTAAGTACAGTTAGTTATCTTTCTCACTCTTGAATCCTGATGTATTTTTATTTACATCATCAATTGACTAGTCATTATTATTCAGTGGTTTTCTGCTTCACTCCATATTAATTGATGATAGCAAATTTCTTTTCATACATTCATTCTTTCTACACCTCTAAATTATCAAGACAATCAGGGCTGGTTTAATATATTTATATACACACGCATACACACACACAGAACTGTTGTTAAAGTAAAGCTTATTACACACGTTCGTCAAAAATAGAGCCGAATATGCTTGAGTGTGGTAGCAATTCATTCTCTTTATGTTGACCCATGATGCATTGCAACGCTAACTTATAAACATATTTTATTTTCTAGTGGGTAAACACATTATATTGTAAATCATTCACCTGATGGATGTTTTCAAAGTATAATGCACAATCCAATACATCAATACACACGCTTTACATTAACGAGTTATTCCAAATCTCCACACAACGGCCAATGAAGCTTTCTGCTGGCTTCTGGTTGTGGAGAGCATGCATTGCCAAATGCGTATGCGCACTGATTTGAGATGGTTGGGTCTGAGACTTGATTTGTTCTCCCGTTCCGAACATCTCGGGCATAGCGGATGAAACCCGCCTCGATGGCGTAGTTGGCTAACGCGCTTGTCGTGTTGAGCTCGACTGCTGAGGACGGGGAGATCGAGGTTCGAATATCGGTCGAGTGAACTAGGGGTGGTTTTTCCTAAATGGTTTTCCACTCTACCTCCACGCAAATGCGGGTTCACTTCCTTTAATTCAACCTTCCCAATTCCTAATCCATTAGCGTAATTAGTACTTAAAGCGTATAACCCGAACGGGTAGTAAGACGCAGTGCTAAATAATAATAAATATACATAGCGGATGAAGTAGAGACGAGTTGAACTTTAGCAGAACAGCTGGTGCCGAAAAGGCGGAAATCTTGTGATTGACTTGGAGCTCGTCACATGACTACGGTTTTGTTCTGCGATAGTTTTTCAGCAAACGTGTTCATCCCCAGTAACTATGCACCTTTACATCATGGTGGCTACAGACAGGGAAATGGCAGGGAATTAAAAAATATGCCTAAAATATCCCATTAATTTCGCAGCTAAACAAAAGTTAATAATACCTAAATAAAGTAACATTTTAATTTCTAAAATAACTGATACAATCGTTTATGTTTAGTAAATACCAACTTTTATTTTTAATATGTGATCAATAATAACAAAAGTCTTCATCTACCATTAAAACTGGAAAAAAGTAGTCAGGGAAAATTGAAAAATGTTGCCTGGAAAAGTCAGGGAATTTTGTAAAATATGTTTTGTGGTCACCTTGTACATGCAAATCCATAGCAATTATTAAAAGAATACTAATGATTTCGACTGGCGTAGAAAGCGATCTTTAAATCCCTATACATTTTGATTACATCATTTAAAAGCATTGACCTTTAAATTAACATAAGGTTTTCAAATATGCACACTCCATTTACCCTGAAATAATTACCACTTTGGATGATGCCTCCCGCAGAAGTTTTCAAAAATTGCAGGATTTTTTTATTATTTTTTAAAATCTTTATTTATACATGTTTTTTTATCTATAAATTGCATTTGTATAGTATGTGTATTCTCATTATAATTTTGTAAAGAAATAATTAACAAAATTATAGCCGAAATATATATATATATATTTAATAATCTGAAAGTATATGGTAACCCTTTTAGAAAACATTTCATCGTTGGCACTTTCTATTTACTAACAAAACAATCAATACTATTTATTAAAAAAATACTGCACATAATTATTAAGTTTACTTATAGGCCTCCTAGATAACAACAAATACACCTTTCAAACTGTCAATGACTAGTTTTAATCTCGATCAGGTCTACTGAGGGTTTTTTTCCAAAGTGGTTTTTCCAATCTTCCTCCACGCAAATATGGATACTTTTCCTATAAATATAACCTTTCTAATCCCTAAAACTATTAGCGTAATTAGTACATAAGCAAATTACACAAATGGATAGTAAAAAAAATTTTTTTAAATAAAATTAAAACATTCCATGGGGTACATAGAATTTGTCATCACTGCACAGTTTTTTTGGGATGTCTTTTTTTAAATTAACATAATTTCTTTAAATAGATTTATAAATATCAAATTGAATTTCTTGCTGAAGTATATATTTACTCCCATCATCCTCTAATGGAATTATAATGTGTTTATAAATTTGGATAGGTATTTAGGGTCACAAAATTGTGTTTAGTCTTTTGTTTTTATTAATTTTTAGCTATATATATTTTTTTTTAAATATATAAAAATTATTAATTCAACTATTTAAATTTTCATTTGTTTAACTTTTATTATAAACAGAGGTGTGGAAGTAATGAATGGGCAGGGCTTTTAGTAATCAAGAAGGCGAAGAAGTTTTGTCATTGTTTGATGGTTGTTCCTTTGTTCAGTTATAATTGATATAAACACTTATTTTTTATCACTCAGCCATGTTTTCCATCCACTCAAATTTATCTTTGTCGTCATTAGGGGTCTAAGTCCTTAAAATTATTCTTTGGAATGGCCATTGTTTTATTTATTTATATATATATATATATATATATATATAGCTACTAATCACCAGGCACATATGTTTTCATACGATTTTCTATTAGTTTAAAATGGGTGACTTCAATCACTTGACCTATAAATGTCTGCATTTAAAGTTGTTTTCATAGTTATTGTTTTCATGACAGGTACCCTTTTGTCTAAACGAAACAGTAACGGTTGTGCAACCCCTCTTTAAATATGTGACTTTTTTTTTAAAGCGTAGTGTGCCTTATATAAGTTATCAACAGTAAAATATATCTCATTATTATTTTAAAAGTTTTATTGTAATCTTTAGCTATCTATGCCATCCACTTGAAACTCAATTGTTCAATGTTCCGTGTGATTATTTGGTTTACATGAAAATTAACGCAATTAAGTAAACTACTTTGTGTTATGATATTTACCTATTGAGGCCACTCTTTTTTTTTCGGTCTGCTTTGAGCATCTCTGGTTTGCGTGGTGAATCTTACCCTTTCTCTTTTTATTTTCTATGATTCTTATGTAATTTCCTCCCCCCCCCTCACGCGCGAGAACTGTTTGATCTGTGTTGATTGTATCTGTTGCTGCCTTTTCTCTATTGCCAACACAATGTTTGCTAACTTTTATTTTACATATCTCTTCAATACGAAGTAAAAAAACAACAACAGAAATACAAGTACCTTAAATAGATATTAGTTCATATTTTTCTAATAGTATACAGTATGGATAGAAACATTTTTACTATTGTAATAAGGCAATATTATGAAGTATAATAGAAATGTTATGAAAGGCTCATATTTTTAAGTTAGTTTACTTTATGACCATGGTGTATTAAAAAAAAACTTTAAATACAACTTCTTTTTTTTGTTCCCGCCATGGAAATAAAGTAAAGGTAACCAAGCAGAGATGTACCGATATCAAGATTTATTTGATACTGAAGGTATGTTTAGACAATCTTTTTGATACCTATACATTCACAAATAAACTTGTTCCGTGTGTTATCTTTAGTTTACAAGCCATAGTTCTCATGATCTAGTTATGATGTAACTAATTTGCCAAACAGTTTTTCTGGTGGGTATGATAAAAATCATTTAAATGTTGTTTAAACAATTTATAAGTTTAGCATACAATCGAACACTTTGCCATGATAGTTTTGTGGTTTTTTCTGTTTATACAAATTGCACATGCATAATTATTCCAAATGGACATGAAGTAACTTTAATGTATACTTATTTTTAACTTTTTCTCGTTGAGTTAAGGCTCCCACAAATATTAACATACAAGGTAAAACACGGCTAAAACCGAATAATTATTTATTTGTGTCTATTTAAAATATATATCTATATATTTGGTGTATTCGAGTTTGTAGTACCGGGATTTATGTATAGATTCCATCCGTAATCGGTGTCGTCTCAAGTAAAAATATGGCCTTAAAATCATTTCATAACTTTCGTATCAAGTTTGAAGCAATGGAAGGCTAAAGTGTTGGCAGGGTTAGAGCCATGGCTGTGTTAGAATTATTTGTAAGGTGATTTCTGGTTCAGCATTTCAGCTTTTCACTACTTTAAACTTAAAAAAAATAATAAAGAAATATTGTTCACATTGTACCTTAACAGTTAAAGTGTAAAGTTTATATTTTTATACTGAATAACACACACATAAACCTTATGTAATTATTATAAATCATGTAGTGAAACCATTCCTTTCTAATATTTTTTTTTCTGAGTCCTATTGTAAAGTCTAGTGCTCTTCATATTGTTAACTAAATGTGTAATTATAAATAAAGTTATAATTAAACCCTAGATGTAAGTGAAGTAAGATGATTTTAAATATATATATATATATAAAATGACGAAATAGACACCTTAGCTCAGTCAGTAATGTGTCTCTCTACTGAGGTAAGGATCTTGGGTTCGATTCCCGGCATGGCTTAAAATTGATCATTGATGAAAATATGGGTTTACCCTTTCACATTGATAAATTAACGGCCAGGTACTGGATGTTGTGTCCTAGTCTCAAGATAGATTATAAGGCGTATGAAGCTACGACAACTCTAGTAACCGGTTAGTGGAAAAAAATATATAGCTTGAATAAAAAACTGACCCGAACCACAGGCTGAAAACAGTATTGGATTAAAAAAAAAGTAATATTATGACAAACCCTAAACTTTTTTTTAAAATATTAAATAAATACATTTTTAATATAATATTCAAAATTTGATAATACATTCTCTATGGGGTAGTTTCTAAGAAACACATTTGTAAGTTTTATCTAATTTTAACTACAGTTTTAAAAAATATTTTCATACGTTATGAAGCTAATTTTATAGTAACATTCAACTATACAAATACCTAGTATAAAGTTAAATTTATTAAAATCATCTTATTTAACATTTAAAACTTAAAAGTCTATAATGTATTCACTTTTTATTTTTTAACTAATTGTAGGTGTGAATTAACTGCAACTTATGTATAAGAAATATAAATAAACATATACCAGATCTTTCCTTTTACTAATTTAAATGATGAACCAAAGTAGGAAATCATTTTTAGATTTTAAGTTGTACATAATTCTTTTCTTTTTTTTCTTGTAGTTTATTAGTGAAAGCCATTTTATCTTTTGTATATATATATAAATTCAATAAACAGTGCAAAGGGAGGATTAAAGGGTAAGCCCTACACACATCAAAATTAATTTTCAAATCATCTTTATCAAAAAAGAATAGAACATGCACTGGACTCTGGCTAGAGGTTGATCATTGAGTTTGTATCTTGATGTTAGTTGCCTGTTCAGACAGCTAGATTCTGAAGTTTCCTGTTCAATCTCGTGTCATAATTCTTAAATGTATCTAGATTCTGAAGTTGCCTGTTCAAACAGCTAGATTCTGAAGTTGCTTATTCAATCTTGCATCTTAATTCTTGAATGTATATAGATTCTGAAGTTGCCTGTTCAATCTTGCGTTTTAATCCTTAAATGTAACTATACCCTGACTTTGCTAATTCAAATTTTGTTTTTCCTCCATATCTTTTTTATAAATATTATTAATAAATACATTTGATTGATGTTAATCAACCTACTTGTGAAGTAGGAAGGCGAGCTTGATATTTGAGGAAAATGGGATGTCTGGGTTTCATTAATGTATTGATGATGAGGAAGAGCCAGTTCCCACATATGAAGTTATAAGGTAACAAAAATATCTATTTTAACAGGCAGCTTTAGGTTCCAGCTAACAATGATAAACCTCTAACCTAACATTATTCCAATCTGTGTATTTTAACTGTCTTCTGTTCAAAAATAAGTCTGATGTGTTTTGTTTATAATTGTCAACTTTCTGACCTACATTTTTCTGGAAGTGCCATTCTACCCCCCCTTTTCATTGTTTATCAAATCTTGCGCCATTTTGGCACCTTTTTTTTCTTTGTATGTATAAAATTATTGCTATAATGAATAACATTTTATGTGTATATGGAAATTGTACTTAGCTTTCAACTAATATTACCATATAGACCAATATTTTTATATTGCAGTATTTTATCATATAAGGTGCGACTTTTTTGGATTGTTTTAACATCAAGGTATATATATAAATATATACACACACCTCTACCGTTGCGTTTTAATGGAGGTGGCAGCATTTTATGTCGAGATAATACCCTCAAATCACTTAAATTTTTAGGAATATTCAAGATTCGAAGAATTGAGAAAATTTTGGATTCGAGACTCAAATCCTTAAAAAAAAAAAAATCAGTTTTTCAAGTTAAATTTGTTTTAGAGCTCTAATACTGCTTATTGGTCCAACACCTCATCTCAGTCGGTAGCGTCTCTGTCTACTGAGCTAAGGGACCCTAGTTCAATTCCCGACATGACCGAAAATCTTATCATCGATGAAATGTGGGTTTACCCTTTCACATTGACAATTGAACGGTCGAAGACTGGATGTTGTGCCTGTCCTAGTAAGTTAGCTAATAAGGTATATGTAACTATGACAAGCCTAATCAGTCGGTAGGGGAAATTATATGGTTTGGGTAAGAAACTTACCACAGGCTGGAAACTGTAATGGACGTAAAAAAAACTGCTTATTGGTGTTTCAGAACCATTCATGGTTATAGGATTCTTATTTGGAGTCAAGATTCGGAATTCAAAGATAAACTGAAGATTCTGATTCGTAAAATAGTGTTTTCGAACCAGCTCTTAAAAAAAAGTATTAAAAATATCAGCTTTCAAATATGTCTTAAGCATAACCGCAAATCAAAGTAGAAGTATTACAAAGAAAACTACTAAAACAATTTTGGTGTGAGCAATCGTACCTTTCTAATGATTATCAATTACCTTTCAGCCCATATTTGTTGTACATTTCCTCACTGATTCAGTATAAAATAATCACACCTGTAAATACTCTCATTTGTTAGAACATACAACTGTAATCTAAACTAAATTTTGGATAAATTTAAATTTAAGAAAATGTGTTTGTAAATTCTTTTAAAATCCCCTATCTTTCAATTTAATTGTTTTGATGTTCTTAACAAATATTATTTATATGTTGTTATCCTCAAATCAAAATTTATTTATAGTTTATAGCATCTATGGTCAAAGTTCTTGGCTACATATACAGAGGTCTTGGGTTCAATCCCTGACGCTTCCAAAATTTATCCATGCAGCAATTGGTCTGGAACGGGGTCAATTCAGCTTTGTGAGGACAAATGAGGATTTACTTGAATGAAGAAGTGGCAGCTCCGGTTTAAGAAACTGAGATTAAAGACCGGAGGGCTCGCTGTGCTGACGAAATAACACCATATATCCACGTGAACCCACCTTGGTGGCGTAGTTAGCTAACGCGCTAGTTTTGTATTGAGCTAGACTGCCGAGGACAGGGAGATCGAGGTTTGAATCGGGAAGGTGGGGGGGTGTTCCTAAATGGTTTTCCACTCTCCCTCCACACAAATGCGGGTTCACTTCCTATAAATTCAACCTTCCTAATTCCTAACCCATTAAAGTAATTAGTACTTATGTGTGTAACCCGAACGGGTAGTAAGACGCGGTGCTAAATAATATATCCACGTAGGTTGGTACTATCGTCGGCGGAAGACACTTGGTCGGAATGCCGCCATGTTGTAGGAAAATCAACATAGAATGCTTCCACCCCATCACGCATATAATAATGTGCACAGTGTTGCAAGGAAAGTACAAATGTTTAGAATTAAAATGTTTGATTGTGTTTGTTTTTTGTTTTGGTTTTTAAGAGGCTTACTGTGATGTCTATGATTGGAATTTCACTAAGAGCTACAGGGAGGTCAGTTCATCACAATAGTTATTGGTTGGCATCACTGTATTTTGGTTTACTCATACAGATTCATTGAGTGTTTTCTTGATCCATTAGAGGGAGCAAAACATTTGCCCTGGCGCAATTCGAAAATGTTTTAAAAATCTTATATCAAATTCACTTAATACTATCACTTTTTTCAAAATAACATTAATATTAATGATCCATCTAAATATGCTAATTTTTTTTATCTGGTAAATATCAGAATATAAGAGCTGTGTAGTAAGCTTAACGAATCATATATAACTTGCATTCAACGATTGGTAATAACCAGGGCCCGGATTTTGACGACTTTTTTTTTATTGGTTCATCATATACAATTCTTGTGGTTACATAAACTTGGTTCATGATCCCTTGTTTGTAGAAATGTATATTTTATAGGCACTTTTTTGTAATATTATATCATATTTTCTTAATTTGTTTTCTTTTGGAGTCATTTTTAGGTATTTTTGAGTAATTTTAAAGCATTCACGTTGAATAAATATATTATATATATATATATATATGATCAATATTTTTTAATCGCATACATTTTTTCAACACAACATTGTCGGAATTAGAAGATGATGTAGGCTATGTTATTTGTATACTCTTTGCTAGTCTGGTTGTAAAATACACATTCCCGGTTAGACACTCCAATTACGCTGGAGAGGGTTAACGATCACTTCTGAAGCAGATATTTGTAAATCATTGTTATATTTAGCAAAATGTAAGAGTTAAGTTGTTAAAAACTTGTCATTGCCAATATATTTTTTAGTTTACATTTGTAAATCACTTGATTTAGTATACGTGCATTTATTATGGCTCTTCGTTCATATTTTTAGGTTATTTTTTTGAAAATTTGAAGCAATTATTTTTAGGTCATCAAAATCCTGGCACTGGTAATGACAGTCTTGGACCTATAAAATTATTCAATGAAAAACATTCCTCATTGTTTTTTTACAATGAAATAAACTACAGATAATTGGATTATCAAAATCAAAGCTAATTCCCTTATCACAATTAAAAAAGTGCGTATTAGCGTTATTTGTAGTTGCACAGAACCAAGCATCGCTCTTGTGTAGGACCAAATTGCCGGTGATGGGGAGATTGAGATTTGATACAGAAATTTTACACACTCTAAAAAAATGCAGGTACATTTTCTCTTAAAAGCTACCTTCGTAATCTCTAGCCAAATAATGTCAGCATATAATCCGAATAGGCGACAAAATAAAATAATATTTTTTATTAATATTTGAGCTTACCACTAGAGTAAACTGGTGTAGCCGAAACTATTTAATGTTTATCTCTTTTAGTCCTTGGTGGATTTGTTGGAAAATTATGTCTAAGTTAGAACATGTCTATAGATGTTTTTTTCCACATATTTAAATTTACTTAAAAATGATTTATCTGTATTTAGATTATGTTACTTTTTACTGCATCCAGTTAAATGTCGCTTGTGACTATTTTTTAAACAAAAGAAATCACATTTTAATTAAATAGTCTATGTTTATGATTTTAATTTCCCTCTTCCTGTCTCTAGTGTGCACTGATTTTTCCCAACTCTCTTTGATACACATTTAATGACCTTACTTTTCGAACTATTTCTGTGGCTTGCGCTGGGGCAGGTGAATATGTTTTCCCTATTTAATCCAGGCTTAGATTGATAAATCAATATGTAATTTCTTATGTATGTAGGTAACTAAAGCAAAATTTTGTTGCTGTATAGAGATACATGTTTTTTTTTTAAAGTTGTGTGTAAATATTTTGACTTTATTAGGAAGGTAGCACATATTTTATTATTGGTTGAGTTACCATGTCTTAATTATACAAGTTAAACAAGTATGGTGAAATTATTACTTCTTAAAATATTACTTGATGTTTCAAAATAAATTATATTTTCTTATTTTTGATAAGTATGTCATTTATTTATTTTTTATGCCCTGTATAACATGGATCTAAATTCTAGGACAGTTTTATTTCGGGGAGGGTTGGA
>CABEEJ010002248.1:74423-118292 GCA_901482245.1 Timema douglasi
TTAATGCTAAACCAGTAAATTATAATTTGACTGACAGAAAAATGTCTTCACATCAACCAAGTTTCAAAAGTACTCCATGGGAAGTTTTGTGAATAGATAAAAATGACCTAATTTTTCATAATTTTTCATAAATAAGGAAAACACCCTTTTTAGGCCTATAAAATATGTTTTATATTTGTTCTATAGATTGATTCAACTAATGCTAAGATACTTAGTAAAATTGTTTATAGAATTTTAATAAAACATAATTTTTTATGATGATGATGATGATGATGAATTTCTGCCAAGTCTGATTATGTAATTTAGTTTCTAATTACACAAAAAATATATAAAATTAATGATTTCATCTAATTGTTTAACTATGTAAAATTTGATGACTATTTTTTCTCAGTTCTGTCCAGTATTCTATCATGATCACACTTTTTATTAGTTTAAATACAGCGGAATAAACATGTTAATGTTACTCAATGTATTTTTGGATACAAATTTGATAGGGGTGCGCAGACTCAAAACATAGGGGAAAAAAATCAAGAATTTTGAAAATAGTTTTTAGATTTTACTGTTTTATAATCGGGAAAATAACTATTATATCTTTATGTTCCTTATAAACTTTGAACTAATCAACAGTTATCTACCTGACCTTATTGCCAGTGAGCTAAAATAGTGACCTTAGTTTTGTCTTAAGATATCAAGATTAAGCTCGATTCCCGGCTGGGGTTGTTCAAGATTATTTTTCATCCTAAGTGACCACTTCCCCTCCTTATAAAGTCTCTTTTGCCCATCGTTTGGTAACTAGGATTAGCCAAAGTTTTCACAAATGAACAATTTTGGACATTTTTGCTGCTAAAAAGTAACACAAAGTATTTATCAAAATTAGCATATGTTGATTTAAGCTGTTAAGCTATAAATATTACTCTTTGAAAGCCTAAAATGTAAGAAAAGAGTCTCAGCGGAATTTCGATACAACTTCAAATATAAATGTTTGGTTGCCATTGTGGAAGAGACCAAACTAAACATTTGTGGACCTACAGTTCAATGAATATATTACTACTAATATCTTATTATAAGGAAAAAAACCTTTCATGTTTTACCACAACAACTAGAAAAATTAAATTCCAAACTAAAGATTTGGCCTCTCTTTTTTATGAGCTATCTGGACTAGGAGTGCATGGGCCCTAATTTATATGTGTATATTTATTGAGAGTAATTTTGATCCCACCCTTTAAAATCTAAAATGCTCACTGGTAATTTAAATAAATCATTTCTTGCGGGCGTGTATTAGTGTTGTGTTCGATGATGTTCACCCCTATTAATTTGTGATTTCCTAGTTTGGTGAATGTGATAAAATGGAAGTTTCTCCTGCATAAAGCTGTAACCAATAAGAAGCGGTCTTTAATCAACTATGATTCAATACTAATATTGTTTTTTTTTAACTGAAGGAATTATCCTTTCATGGTTGTGTATAGATTCACTCAAAACATTTCATTCCATTTATAGTCTCTTGTGTTTTTTTTATGTTGACTAAATTATTGGTTACAGTCTTATTGAGAAGAACTACTTTAATTTATATTCTACTGAAATGGGAATGTGTATATATATATTTTTATTGCTCTCTTATATCAGTTTCTCTATACCTGCCCCCACTGCCCTGCAACCCCCATTCCTCCAGTTTTGTGACGCATTTGTGGTCAATACACTTAAAACTGCACTAGTCAGCATACACTTAGAAATAAGTACACTTAGAAATAAGTACACTATTCAATAGTAAGGAAAGAAGATTTCAAGTTGAAATAAATAGCCTAAGTTTTCCAATATTTATGTATTTTGGAAAGAAGAAAAGACTTGTACAATACTCGTAGATTGTTAATATAATGTTGTATATCTTAATATTGCTATTCACAAAAATTTTATATTGTAATTTGTTTATTTTTTATTTTTCAGAGTTTTAAGATAATATGTGCGCTTTTTTTTTTGGTATCACCATAATATTATTTGGTTATTTTGCTATTATGTTAAACGCTTTATATCATTTCATTTTGTGAAAGTTATTTATTGTTATTAATGATGTTTCTTCTTTCTGTTAGTAATAAAATATTGCAAAGTTTATCAAAAAATGTTATAGATGTACACACCTAATTATCAAAAGAAGAAAGAACATTTTAATTAAGAGATTATATGTAAATGCTTAGCTTTCAGACAAAATTATGAGCAAATGAATCTAAGAATAAAGTCTTTTACTAAAGAATTAATTTTAAATGAAAGTAGTGACGCATTGTTGTTTTTATAGTGTTATAACTCATGTTTATCACACCAAAGCTTTTTTTTTTTTCTATTTCAAAAGTATAAGGTCATTTTAAGAAATGTAATTTTCTGTTCTGATAAAAATATAAATAAATTTAAAAGTATATTTTTTACTTGGAAAAAGGGATAGGAACGAATAAAAGGGATAACTGCCATACAGAGTTCACAATAATGGAAAAAAAAAAGAGGAACATAGCACACACATTTTCTTACGCTGCTGTTATTGGAAAATAAGTGGTAATGGCTGTCTCTTGAAGAGAATCGTTTGAAGGACACATGGAAATAAGAAGAAAGTCCCATTTTAACTCGAAAATAGCCAGTGGTGCCATCTGTTAGACAATCGTGAGACCTTTCTAATGCACTTTAGATTATGATCGAAAGAGGCCTTTGTCATATTTAAATTAATACAAAAATAATAATTAGTTGGGATCTTTATGAGGATTTAGATATAAAAAGTCATTGTTTTGGGAAATGTGTTTTTCGCCTGTGCCCTTAAGTTATTATCGCCCGACCCATAGACCCAGGTTTTGTTATGTCACATCCCGTCAGGAGGGTATGCAACACAACTTCCTAAGAGATGGAAATAAGGGTGACTGAGAGGAAATCTCTATATGATGATAGGTCACATATAAGGGCAAAGGTGAACATCCCTTGTAAAGAACACAAATCCAATAACAGTTTTTTTCTCTCTCTCTCCCCCTGCATGAAGTGTATTAATACATTATAAATACATACATGCATCTATAGTATTTTAATTTCATTCTATAAACATTTTAAAAAAATTGAACATTTTTGTGAAATAACCTAATTGTAAAGCTCATTTTTATTGTATTTTTCGAAAAGTATTTAATGTGGAGTTGTGTTTTAATACTGCATACAAAATTTTTAAATACCAAGAGTGGTATTTTATGTCGATAGTACCTAATTATATGAGCTACTCAAAAGTTTCCATTAAAGTAATCACAAATGTAAATAACAAGTAAAACAAAAAGTATTTCTTTAAATTTCGAAAATACATTCATTGTAAAACTTGTTCATTATTATAAATTGCTTTTTATTATTTCTATGAAAATAAACTTAGAATAGTTATTTTAATGTTTTATGTTGCTAATAAAGAATGATTGACACTTATTATAAAATAAACTTGTATAAGGAAGTAGTTTTATGATTATTATCATCATAGGTATGTAAATGCCTCAACAGTTTTGGTAACTTTTTAAAAGTATGCTTGGTCACGAGTCTAAATTTCAAGAAAATAAAAACCGTTTGAATTTTGGCTAGCAAAAGGTTTAACCAATTAGCTTTATACAGGGCAGTGTCCATTTTAACTAAAACAAAGGATGTTAAGGGTATCCCCGAACAAAACTATTGAAATAATGAGCTAAACATCAATTATATATTAAATTATACTTACCCAATTTTGCTGATTTTGCTAGTACAGAATTTTACTCAACTGATTTAAGGTGGGGAGGTAAGAAAAGGCCAGTTTTTTTAATAGCAAAACTTTTTTGTCACAAATAAAATATGGCCTCAGTAAAAGTCTAGAGTCTAATTTTCTTTACATGGTCATATCAACAGTTGGTTGAATATGTCATGAGCAAAGCGGCATTGGATGACAAACTTTTTACAGTAGGAGTAAAAGTTGTCAATTAAATTTCAGGAAACCTTTGACAGATATTCAACAACTGTTGAGGTCACTATGGGAAGAAAATTAAACTAAGTTTTTATTGAAAATATTTGATTTATTTTGACCAAAAAAAGTTTTTATTTAAAAACTACATAAACACCTTTTCTCACATATTCTATATCCCCAACTTAAGGACTGTATTGCATATTTTTTCCCGGTGAGCTTTATCCGAATTTGAAAAATAACCAACGGCAATTAGTTTTTTTGAAAAATGTATTAACATCTTTTATTTAAAAAATGTGTCAAGTGTGAAAAAGAGATATTTTTCTACTCATAGAACTTTGAAATTTTCTTAGTTTGGGCCTTAATTTTCTCAACAATTGTAGTTGACTTTAGGGTGATGAAATAAAATGGTGAATAGTAAACATTTTTTTTAGAATGTCATACAGGAACTTACCTTAATAATGCATAAGGAGAAACAGTTAAGTCTCTAAGTTGAAAAAATGTACTGTACCAATAACTGAAATTCCCATCCGTCCATTATTGACATTTTGAGTAGAGTTTAAAATTATGTTGACTTTGCAATTTATAGATTCCAACATGAATGGCTTTAATTATTGTTACTGTATCGTGTTTCATAAATTACATAATATGTGTGTACATGAATTGTTAATTATTTATTTTCATCAAAGAAACTTTATTTGAATGTACAATGCCATTTATGTCAGCCAATGTAGTTACAGCTAACATGGCTGAAAATTATGAAGAGTAATTAAAGATTTTATTATTTAGCTCTAATTTATATATCCAGGTTTAAGAAATAACAACCTGTTCAATTAATATCTTTAAGTGAAGCTATATCAAGGTGTCAACTGAGTCATGAAAAGTTACTGATTGCAAAAAAGGTCACATATTTTCAATATTCTTGTCATAAAGTCATGAATAATTTTTGTTTTGAATTTCCCACACGTCGTAACAACGCGTCGAATTTTGAGCCGCCCATTACCCATGATGCCGTGCACTAGCCGCAAGTCACCTGAATGTTTGTACTGTGATACCAAGGACAAAGTTAATGTTCGCCGTCTAGTTAAAGTTCAATGTTGCGTGTGAGTGCATTATATAATGTTCACCTGTTTACCAAAGGAATTTTGTGGTCAAAAAGTCGCTAACTTTTGTTTCTCCAACTCAGTAGACATCCTCTGTATACTATTTTTAAGCATGCTTTTTCAGTTCAATTTAAATTATATGAATTACATAAGACTTGATCCGGTGACCACATGGTTTAGGTCGCTACTATTGCATTAGACTAGACTGCCGATGATGGGGAGATCAATGTTCAAATCTTGGTCAGATGTACTGAGTTTTTTTTTTCCAAAATGGTTTTCCATCCTCCCTACATGAAAATGTCGGTACACTTCCTCTAAATATAACATTCCTCATCAATAAAATGAGTAACATAATTAATACATAAAAATAAAAGCGAATGAGTTGTAAGACATGGTGCTACAAAAATTACTTAAGTTTATTATATTATTTAGCACCGTGTCTTACTACCTGTTTGGATTATACGCTTTAAGTACTAATTACTCTATTGGATTTGGAATTGGGAAGGTTGAATTAGAGGAAGTGAGCCCGCATTTGCGTGGAAAACCATTTAGGAAAAACCACCCCAGTTCACCTGACCGAGATTCGAACCTCGATCTCCCCGTCCTCAGCAGTCGAGCTCAACACGACAAGCGCGTTAGCCAACTACGCCACCGAGGAGGGTCTTAAGATTTTAAATCGGTGTTTAGATTAGAAGTCCTCCACCTGAGTCCAGACGTTGGTCGGACTTGGGCACCGCCGGGGCTCTCGGACCCCGCAGCCGGCTGTCAAACTCTGTCGAGAGAACCAGCACACTTATCTTAGTGATACTGGAGTAGAAATTGTATAGTTCACTCACTATCCCTCCTTATCTAAACCATGATTTAGCCTTGTGCGCTCGCTTCCAAATAAGATTTCTTAATTTAATTTGCCTATTTTCTGACATTTGAGTGTTATTGTTTGGCAAATATATTTCAAATTGGTTTTTAGTTTGAAGGAAATAGTTTTATTACACAATTTTTGCCAACTTTGTTATAACTTTAAATAAGATGGAAAGTTTGTTTGAGAATTATTTCTGAAGCTCATTGCTATTGTTTTATTGAAGAGAGGCTGCCATTAAGAATGTTACACAAACATTTGAAAAACTTATAAATGTTATGTCGTTACTCATTAGCTACCATATTTAGTTAGTTTCGCTAATTACGAATTCGACTCACTAATCTAATGTCAGCAACAAGTACTTGGAAATGTTAAATTCCTTATAATTGATAAATTAAAAATAAAGTTTCTTTGATGAAAATAGGTTATTTTGGCTTAAGTGTGTGTTTGTGCGTGTGTTTTTAACCAAGTCAGTGCAAATTAACTAGTATATAATTTTATTTTATTTAAAAAGAATACACAACGTAATAATTTTAGCCAATATATTTGTTAAGTAATACAGTTCCCTGTTAATATTTAAAGTATAAAAGTTTAATACATTTTGTCAAACTATAAATATATACTTTTTTAAAGTTTCAGTTTGCTATTGTTTGTTTTAGCAAAATATATTTTTATATGAAGCACACATGTAATATACAAGAGACCTAGTTTAAGTATGATTTTACATTAGAAGTAATAGATAATTTGATAAAGATGTATTTGGATACAAGTATGAATGTTTTTTAATGTATTTGCACAGAATGTTTGATATTTATTGAGCCAAGGGTGGTCATATTTATTCAAGATAAAAAGAAAGGTGTATGTTAAACAAAAAATTATGGCGCGTGGGATTATTTTATGTCTGTACCTTTAGAAAGAAGGCAATACTCGTAATGACTGCTTTCCTTGTAAACACTATATAGTTGTTATAATAAGGGCAATCCAGAAGGCGGGTAGTGGGGTTGGGGGGTACAAATGGGGCAGTTTACCTCAAGCCCCCACTTTCATGAGGCTCCAATCACCCAAATATATTTTACAGCAGCAATTTTTGCCAAAATCACAACACTAATGCATAAAGGGCAAGCTGCTTTTTTTTTTTATAACCAGTCTCTTAAGTTGATTTACGTGGTGAACACAAGAATAATGTAGCTTAATAATGGAAAACATTTTTTTTTTTGTACATTGTTTAAATATTTTGTTAGTAAAAATTAACAAATTATATAAATTCAATTAATTATTTGGTGTAAAAAGGGGTCCCTAAAATAATAATATCCCAGGGTCCTTGAGTTTTTTGGGACACTATGCCTCTAATTATCACACTTTAAATTTTATTACTGTAGTTTTAACACTTAATAATTTTGTATGATTCAATTCACAATATTTGAAATATTGTAATATTTCCTACACATTATATGTGTGTGTGGCTATTTTGTACCAGAGTTAAGAGATAAAATACAATGTATTTACATTAAATTAACAGAATAATCTACAATGTAGTGGTGCTAGAAGGAAACACTAGCAAAACAGTCAGATATCCTTGTGTTTGTCCTCCATTTAGTAAACAGTGTTTGTTTGTACTTTAGGCAGAAGCTCTTAAAGTGGGGATCTAGTGAACGCAATAAAAATTAAATGTTTTTGCACTTTTAATAGCAAAATATATATTTTTATTTTGGTCAAAATATATCAAATATTGCTTTAATAGACAAATAAAAGAGTTAAATTTTCATCACATGGTGATATCAACAGGCTGTTGAATATCTATCAAGGGTATTTAATGACAACGTTTTATCTTCATTTAAAAAGTTTATCAGATAATGCCACCATAATCATGACAGATATTCAACAACTGTTGATATCAACATGTGAATAAAATTAAACTATGTTTGTACTGAAACCATATTTTATTTATTTTATTCAAAAAAAACAACAACAAAGTTTTGCTTTAAAAAACTGCGAAAACACTGACCTGTTGTTACTTTCCCAAGATCCCCACCTTAAAATGAATTCGATTCGCATTGATGACTCATGATGATATTAACATATTTTACAGTCCCTCCCCCAACACCTGAAATGACACCTTTTCCTCCTCCCTCTCATCGTATTTATATAAAAACTGTGTAATTCATTGAATTGTGTCAATTTGTTAACCTTTCACACCTTTTTTAAATGTGGTCACCCGTGGTTCACTCTCCGTGCTATGAACACATTTCTTTCAAAGTGCCATTTGTTATATTTTAATGCCATGACAGTGTATTCCATGCATTTTATATATACTATTTTTTCATTATATTTATAAGTTTTAAATGTTTTTGTTTAGTATCTATCTATCTTTGTTGAAAACTTAAATGGGTAATTGTGTCAAATTTGTGTATGTTAATCTTTCTACCTGGGAAAATTTTTAGTATTTACTTGTAATTTTATGTTTGAAATAAATTTTATTTTTTTAATAATAACAAATTATTTTGATAATATCAAAATTATAATAGCTGTTAATTATTGGAACAAAGTTTGTTAATCAAGATATTAACTTTCAGAAAACTATTATAACATATGAAAGTGCAAAATGCTAAACTTTTTTGTGTGAATATTATTATTTATCATTATTATTATTAAAACTATGTAACATCTATTGCAAATTGTTTGTATGGATAAATTTACAAAATTTAAGAAGTACATAGTTTAATTATATATCATATTAACATTTGTTGTTTAATTATTTATTGTAATACTTCCTCAACACTTTAATCAAAAGCAGGGTGCTTAGGAAGATATTTGATAAAAAGAAAAGGATGAGGCTACTTTGGAGTAAAGGAGGTCACATAATGATGAGTTACATAACCATCTACTCATCACAACACATTGTCAGGATTATCAAGTCTCGTAGATTACAGTGGACAGTAGATGCAGCACAAATAATAAATCCTAGAACCTTGTTCAGGGAACTGACTGGCAAACCCAATGAGAAGATCTATAGTATGATTTTGGTAGAAAGAACAGTAAAAGTTAGTTACTAAAGTTACTAAAATAATTTTAATATTGTTATGCATCAAGTCATGTTATCTGAAGTTGTAACTTTTGATAGATATCATCAATACTTATAAAATAACATAAATAATAAAATGATAAGTTTTTACTGTTGGGCACCAATAGATATGATTGAATTTACTCTACTGTTCTTACAACCAAAATCAGTGCAGATGGGAGGATATCGTTAGAATGGACCTGAAAGAAATGGGGGATAATGAGGTGGACTGGATAGAACTTGCCAGAGATAGGCCAAATGTGGCACTGAACTCTTGAGGTCCTAATGCCATAGAGTCGGTAATACACACTGAACAATATAATATAGTGTATATTAAGGGACTGTTTTGAAAAATATATTATTGGCCCAAGAATGGATTCCATTATGATCATATATATATACATAAATATAATCTAATAGAGTAAATATAAGGAAGGCAAATAAATAGAAAACCCATCTGCATAGCAATCGATAAATACAGTCGGAGCTCGATGGAAAACAAAAGAATATATGGTGCACCAAAAAATGCTTTAGGAAGGGGCTATCAGAGTGTATAAACTACTACCGCTTGAAATGTAATAGAGCAGGGATCGGAAACCAGTCGCATTCCAATTTCCAGTAGCTCGGATAAGAAAGCTACATCCTTGTTATAAGCCAATCCTTGCATCTTCTAAACTTTCTGATATTTTCCAAATATAATACAATTACCTCAAAGCTAAAAGAGGTTTTCCTTATAGATAGATATTTTTTATTCACCTCCAATGTCCATTTCCTGTGTTTGTCTTTTATGTTATTCCTTTAAATGTTCCTATTATTATTTATAAAAGTCCTTTTTCTCCCATTTGTTTTTTGGTTTCTTCGATGAATTAGGAGAGAATGAAACCTAGGTCAGGAGATTGGGCGGTGACGATTAATACAAATATATCGAATACTTAAACATAATTTTTGATAGTGACTAAAATAACCTTTATTGGTCATCATCGTTAATGTTGGTGTATTCCTGTATTATTGATTATGTATATAATAATCAAACAATGAGCGAGAGAGACTCAAGTCATAATTATGCCAGTACAAGTTTTTACACAACATATTCAAATTGTTTTTCCGTTCTTAGCTTTGTTTTAAAATTCTTTAAATGTAATAATGACACCTGGACACAAGAGTCGAACCCAGGACCTTTGACTCAGTATGCCAATGCTCTAACCACCAAATTTGCCCCCTTTTTATAGGTCGTCTTTAGCTTTTAGTGGTGTTGTTTGCTGTTACTATAGCTCGTGCCATAGAGACTCCAGATGAGCCATAGGGCCAGACTCTGGGGCTACCTACAGGTGCTCCGGGTGGCCCTGCGAACTAGTATGCCTCCGTTAAACTACTTCCGTTATAAGTAGTACACAGGGCTGGGCTCCCAAGCCCCTGTTGCGGACTTCAGATTTGTCTGGGGTCTGTGACAGCGGCCCAGAAATGGGTTGGACTCTGTGGGGCAGTGAAGTTTAAATGCCAACGAGTGATGGCATTGGTAAAGTGGTCGGGGTTTGGGTCTGGGCTCCCGGGGTCTGTG
Organism: Timema douglasi; assembly: GCA_901482245.1. Classification (NCBI taxonomy): domain Eukaryota; kingdom Metazoa; phylum Arthropoda; class Insecta; order Phasmatodea; family Timematidae; genus Timema; species Timema douglasi. Next base: position 84,933 of record CABEEJ010002248.1, read on the forward strand.
AGCTCCTGGGGCTGGACACCGGGAGTAAAGGGCCCACGGGCTTGTCCCCGTATGGCCATTCGCGCGGTGAGCTGTTTTAGAGCTCCGGTGCTAACCCGGACAGTTAGTAGTGCATGGGCTGAAACATGGACACCTCCACTCATACGTACAAGTAATCCCATTCCCCTACACACGGTAAAGAGTGGAGACCGTCTCGCCAGCGGTCGCTGCTGTGAGTGGAAGTAAACTCCGGTCACCACCCAGGATAGGTGGGAGGCACGGCCCCCGGTGTCGGTCCAACCAATGATATAATGGAAGGGGAGGAGTTAATTCTCGCTTACCTGTGTATCCGGCCTGAACCAGATCATCCCACCCTCTGTGAGGTGTAAGTTTTAGATACTCACCTAGAAACTGCCCTGGTGCACGTTTCCAGGGGTGTGTGGCATCGCCTAGCCGTGCGGTATTTCGTACTCGTCACTCGCATGCAGGTTAATATCACAATGTTACCATATTAAGGTTATTTTGAGAAGGAGGCTTTTAAATATGCCGTAAAATTATTTACTGGATTTAAAATAAATAAATTATACTAACTGGCATTGGTTTTGTCCAACTATTAGTGCGCATCGTGACATGTCTACTCTAGCTCTTGATTTTTTCCCAAAATGGTTTTTCACCCTTCCTCCATGCAAATGTGGGTTCACCTATAAATTTAACCTTTGCTATCCATAAGCCTATTAATGTAGTTAAAACATAAGAGTATAACCCAAATAGTAAGTTGCTGTGCAAAAAAAAAAGCATTTCTTCCACGCAAGTGTGGATACAAGTCTTCTAAATACAACCTCTCGCATCCCTAACACACAAGCGTAACTAATGCACATAGCCCAAACTGGTATTAAGTAAGAGGCTGGAACAAAAAAAAAGTAACAAACATTAGTTTAATTTTAACAAAACAAATAAGAAAATCTTGTCTCACCAGATGGTTTCTGAATGTGCATTAGGGTCAGCAATATCCGCTGATTCAGTATCTGCGTTTTACCGCTGCCCAATTTTATTTATTTTAAATTAAAGAATTTTTTTTAATAAGTTTCAAACTATGCGCCAAGCAAGAATCGACCTTACTATCAGCGGCACAAACTACGAGCATGGTGCTATTATATCACCATCATCATTAGTGATCTTCGCAATAAGAAGAATGAAGAATAGTGAGTACACTGTATTGTACAGTGCATGGTATTACTTTATTTAATGTTGGTAATATCTTACTGTGAATAATTTATCAACTAAACATTACCGTATGTATGTATGTTACACAAATATCACGTTATATAATAGCTCGGTATTATCGGCGGTTTCACGTAATCACGATAGATCTAAGAACATATTACCTGCAGATATGAGGGTCCTACTGTATATCAATGAAATGTATGAAAGAAGGTAAATAGTGTACTTTCATTACTATCAGTACTATATTATTATTTCAAACTATTCACTGGCTAGACATTACCTAGTTAAGAAAATGTTACCTGACACCTATACATTTCTAAACAAATATAGTGACATCGTCTTCCTTTCTTCTGTCTTCTATAGAAGAAGTAGTCACACACACATTTTAACACAAATAGAATAATATTTCGGCATTGTTGCCTTTATCAAACACAAAGAAGAAGAAAGTACAAATAACACAAACAATGGATTAGTTCATTTTGAATTTTAAAAAGAAACTGATAGAAACACATTGTGCCAACTGTTTTGGGGAGAAAAGATAAATTCCTTGATTAAGGTTAATATTTATAGAAAACTGATGATGATAATGATAATAATGATAATAATGGATAAGAAAATGCTAATAAAAAATGATAGTTTTAAAAATAGCAATAATAATGTTAGTTTGAAAAATAATAATATTAAAGAAATAAACTAACATTATTATTATAATTACTATTTTTAAAAATATCATTTTTTATTATCATTATTTTCTTATATATTATTATCATCATCATTAGTTTTCTATAAATATTAACCTTAATCAAGGAATTTATCTTTGCTCCCAAAAACAGTTGGCACAATGTGTCAGTTTCTTTTTAAAATTCAAAATAGACTAATCCATTGTTTGTGTTATTTGTACTTTCTTCTTCTTTGTGTTTGATAAAGGCAACAATGCCGAAATATTATTCTATTTGTGTATAAAATGTGTGTGTGACTACTTATACTATAGAAGACAGAAGAAAGGAAGAAGATGTCATCTTTGTGCATTGGACTCTTTCCTTAGGTGGGCTTTCTTCATCAAATTTAGTCTTAGTATGTAATGATATTGGTTTGGATTAATATAAATTATGTAAAAAGTCATGGATGAAGGTAATTTTTATTTAAAGTAATATACGTAGAGTATCCTTTTAAGATTCATCCATGAATAAACAAGAGCTTTTCAGAAACAATGTGAAAAGGATTTCACCCCTAAAATATATTTTTTATACCATCTTTCCTGTTAAAAGAACAACTCCGCAGTATTTTTTCAAAAGACGCCATTTCTATATACCAATAAGAAGCTAGCCTTCACAAAACCTGTCACCAGGACTCTTTCTATTAGTTGGATTTTACACTCTTGAAAAGGGGAGAGAAAGGCCAGGGGTATGTTATATATAAACCATTGTGCGTATGTTTAAGGCAGCTCCGGGATCCAAACATCTACACCGAGATCTCGCTCACACATGAGTCAGTCACAGTCTAACACATTATAAAATAAGTCACATCAATATCACAAGTGTGCAGTGATATAAAACATTTAATTGAAATATGTATAAGTAATTAACAGGTGTAATTTAAATAAACCGTGTGTGAAATAAACAAGCCATCAAAAGTTCTCTTTCTTCAATTTTATTAATATACCGATTTAATTAGTGCTCGAACACGGAGCTATAAACAGCTGGTTTAAACGGTATCTTTTCCATACAGTGATGATAGGCGCTCGATCATGGAGCTTTAGACAACCTATAAGTCATCACAGCATTCTTATATCAGGGAATTAATCTGTAGTGTTTCAATCGACGCCCAAAGCGGGATGATTGATTCCATAGTGTTACAATTGACACCCAAAGAGCGGCGCAATAATTCCATATTGTTACAAGTAGTTGATTTTTCCTTTTTCTTTAGTTTTATCAATTTCCTTTAATATAAAATTATCTAGCCATTGGGCCACCTCATTTTTAAACATTAAACAAATATAGTTTTATTTACCTATTACATTCCATTGCAAATCCACAACAATCTAAAACAAACAAAAACACAGTAGTAGTGTTTGTCAATCTAGAAATACAAACATCTTTCATGGGAATCAAACCTGGGACCTTTGGCGTACTCAGCTCAAAGGTCCCGGGTTCAATTTTCAGAATATATCTAGATGGGGTGAGTAATCCTCACTGACAGCTAAATAATAGCTTTGGTTATTTGAATCTTCAAATTTGGAATTGTTACCGATTGGATGCAAAGGGATGTCCAACAGTGTATTGGTATGGTTAGTCTCGATGTATTTTGCAAAATATTGCGCATTACAAAGTTTCAAACATTTCATGTCCATTCTAGCTTGTGGAAAGTCAATAGTTTCTTCAAAAAAACACAAACATAAAAAAAATGCAATGTGCTACTAAAAACATGTTTTTATTTACTTTATAATTTTCTTAATCAACAGAGTTTTTAGATTGTATGCATGTAAAATAATACAGGAAAGACTAATAGAAATACAGTATGTACAAAAATGTTTTCGTCCAAATTCTTCCACAATTCACCACACACACACTTAAAGAATGTGTAACCTCATCGTCTGCAATACAAGGTTCTATAAATTTAAAATCTTGTAAATTTCTTTTTATCTTCCCTTCTCAATTTCTTTTAGTAGGTGTTACGTCTCCAAGCATTCCTATATTTCTTTGTAGACAATACCTTTTGACTTAGGAAATTAAACAAATACAACAAGTTGGTGTAACTGATTGTTGAAGACACATAAAAAGTTGTAGTTTCCTATTTTTAATAATATATACACAATAAACAGCTAAAACTTTCACTAATTCTAAAGCTTTTAGAAGATAAGCATTCAAAGCATATAATTTATTGTAAACATACATATAAGAGCACACCCAACAGTAACAAAATAAAACTACCATAATGATTGTACATCATACATTCAAATGTTTTATCTAGTTATGTAAAACATGATTTATCATTATTTAATCATTCAAAATCAAATGTCCATACAGCATCTCAATTATTTCCAAACATTGTTGTAAAGTTTTCACTCCAATTTAAGGCAATGTTAAATTACTGTTCAAAACTAAAATTTGATAACACAGTTTATAAGCACAATAAATATAAATTATTGTTGAAATAATACTTTCAAATATTATTTTAAGATTGTTGACTTGTTATTATCCAGTTATTGACTTTTAATAATGACGTACACTAAAAAAAACATGAAAATGTTACTTTACTTTGAATTGTATTATATTTGTAAGAAGGTACAGTAAAGGTGGATAGAAACATATAAAAGGGATGAACACAATATTGTTGTTACAATTAAAAGAAGACTACAGTTCACACTTTACATTGCTGCGATTGCACAAATAGGTATTGGCTGCCTCTTGAAGAGACGACCAATCCCCCGACCTAGGTTTCATTCTATCCGAACTCATCAGTGGGGTGGGAAATTTATAAAGAATGATAGGACACTTAGATAGGAACATATAAAAGGAATAACATAGAGGACAATCACAGGAAATGCGTTGAGCAATACTAGATGGCAACTTAGCTTGACCATAAAATACTACCATACTAATTATTGACATATCTAGTGTTGTGACCATAACATTTAATCAGGTTGTTTTCACCACATAGCATATACCTTCACAAGTATATTTATAGTGTTTCAGATTTAATTACTAGATGAAATGTAATTTCTAAGAGAAAACTATTTTTCATTCGTTACAGGATATAAATTAGACATAAAACACAATCTTACTCCTATTAATAAACCCTTTAAAAAGTCATAAAAAAAATTTGTTGAATTCAAGTGTATGGATGATCATAAATATATATTTAATTTGTGGTTCATAATTGATATAAACCTTTCTCCTAACTTGGATTAAAATCTTTTTAGAGTGTGAAAAAAAAAAGTTCATGTATAGCTTAATCTGTTAAATATAATTTTCGGGTTCAACAGACATATTGCGATTTACTATTAAACTTATCTTCAGACTTGAGTTTTATTTAGGGAATGTGTAAAATATGCTTACTATGACATTGATTTTAGTTAAAATAATGGTAAAAACTTTTAACTCCATTTATTAATTATTTTACAAGAATATTCCCAATTACAGATTATAAACATTCACATGTAATCTAGTGTTTGGTAGTACTGAGCAATTAAGGCATGATTTAAGTTGAATGGCTGACATTATTCAACTTTAGGCATAAATGTGATTATATTTGTTCTTTCTCTCAACCTCTAGGAGAGAGATTTATTGTGATCGTCTAAAAAAAATAATCAAACTCAAGGTTTTGATAAATGTTGACATTTCATGACCGCTAAAAAATGAAGAAAAAAAAACAGTTTTCGCGATGCTATCTGTCTGTATCTTGACCTAGAACCGAAACCATTTTACTGATCTAGATCAAAACGTGGTGTCTAGGGATTTCCCAAGGGTACCCCCAAGGTTTTTTTTTATTTTAATTAGGTATTTAATCCTTAAACCAAGGGTAGTTTTCTGAAGGAAAAAAATAAAATAAAATATTTTTTTAGAATCTTCTCTTACAATTTTGATTAAATTTTGTATCCAGGCATTGTTAACATGACAAACAATTTCCATTGAAAATAAATTAAATAAATTTGAAGATACAAACAGAAATTTCCAATTTTGATTATATTCTCGCAACTATGTGAGATAAATAGCTATCATTGTAAAGTTGTAGTACTATTAGAAATAAAAATCTTTTATTTGAAACATTTTTATAATATTTTTCTGTAACAGTGTATATTATTTTATTTATGCTCTTTGGTGGTATGTTTGTTGTAAAATAAAATAGAGAGATAGACTTTGTGGTGCAGCATACTATTTATGTTCTTAATTGATTGTATTTTAGGCACAGAAATAGTAATAATTATAACAAAGAGTTTTGTTTCTTTTATTAAGCTTTTGTGACTATTTACTTCAAAGTTTATAATAACGACACTCGCCTCGGTGGCGTAGTTGGCTAACGCGCTAGTCATGTTAAGCTGCTCGACTGCTGAGGACGGGGAAATTCGAGGTTCGAATCTCGGTCGGGTGAACTGGGGGTGGTTTTTCCTAAATGGTTTTCCACTCTCCCTCCACGCAAATGTGGGCTCACTTCCTCTAATTCAACCTTCCCAATTCCAAATCCATTAGCGTAATTAGTACTTAAAGCGTATAACCCGAACGGGTAGTAAGACAGGGTGCTAATTATTATTATTATTATTATTATTATTATTATTATTATTATTATTATTATTATTATTATTATTATTATAACAAGTAAATTATTAATTTCACACATACAAATATTTTAAATTGCGTGGCAAAAGTTCATATATGTTTGCATCAAATTAAGTAAAACAACAAACATAACATTTTTTATACTCTTGATACATGAAATATCACTGTTTGCATGATTGAAATAAAATTATCTATCAGGTAACCTTTATCGAGTAATTTGTAGTTAAAAACAAAATGAAATTCCATCACAAAACTTTTGAGAAATTGTTAATTCAACATCTTAAATTAAGCTACATCTTTAGAATAAGTTATTGAACATATTTAGCTGTATAAATAATTTATCGACAATATTGTGGGTAATATTATTACACACTTACGGCCGGTGCAGACCAGCCGCTAAACTAAATAGCACTTTGATTAGATGTGATAATATAGCTATTGATAACCCGGCGCAGACCAGGTGCTATATTATATACTGCTCTGTTTGGATGTGATATTATAGCTAGTGATAAGCCGGCGCAGACCAGGTGCTATATTATATACCGCTCTGTTTGGATGTGATATTATAGCTAGTGATAAGCTGGCGGAGACCAGGTACTGTACTGTATAGCGCTTTGTTTGGATGTGATATTATAGCTAGTGATAAGCCGGCACAGACCAGGTGCTATATTATATACCGCTCTGTTTGGATGTGATATTATAGCTAGGGATAAGCCGGCGCAGACCAGGTGCTTTACTGTATAGCGCTTTGTTTGTATGTGATATTATAGCTAGTGATAAGCCGGCGCAGACCAGGTACTTTACTGTATAGCGCTCTGTTTGGATGTGATAATATAGCTAGTGATAAGCCGGCGCAGACCAGGTACTTTACTGTATAGCTCTCTGTTTGGATGTGATATTATAGCTAGTGATAAGCCAGCGCAGACCAGGTACTTTACTGTATAGCTCTCTGTTTGGATGTGATATTATAGCTAGTGATAAGCCGGCGCAGACCAGGTACTTTACTGTATAGCTCTCTGTTTGGATGTGATATCATAGCTAGTGATAAGCCGGCGCAGACCAGGTGCTTTACTGTATAGCTCTCTGGATGTGATATCATAGCTAGTGATAAGCCGACGCAGACCAGGTGCTTTACTGTATAGCTCTCTGGATGTGATATCATAGCTAGTGATAAGCCGGCGTAGACCAGGTACTTTACTGTATAGCTCTCTGTTTGGATGTGATAGTATAGCTAGTGATAAGCCGGCGCAGACCAGGTGCTTCACTGTATAGCTCTCTGGATGTGATATTATAGCTAGTGATAAGCCAGTGCAGGCCAGGTGCTATATTATATACCGCTCGGTTTGAATGTGATATTATTGCTAGCAATACTATATGAATATGAAACGTGCTGTTTTTCCTGCGACACTTTCCTGCAAGATGGTCAAAGAAACGGACACCGAAGCCCCACTATTGTTAACAATGGCTCTAAAGATGCCAAAAAGGACATGGATGCATGATATTAACACTCTAAGGGAAGAAATTGCAGAGCTCCATTGTTTATTTGAGGATCACATCTTTGTAGTCACCACTAATTGTCTACCACAAGCAGGGATGCAGCTTTACCTCGTCTATTAATCCTTCCATGACAAAGAATGGAATTGTGCAGACACCTCTTCGCGTAATGGCATTTACAGGATCATTATTGTTAATTTTAACATGGCCGCCCTCGCATTCTGCACATGCGGCAGCAATCCTATGCTGTGTAAAAATAGCCGACAGTCAAACGACTTCTATATAGCGGAGTTTTAAAGCTTAGAGCGCGCTATTTTTTCATTCAGTCTGCGGCCTTCCATTTTACATTTTGTACTAGAGTCCGCTATGTATCTTTATAGTATGGATTCATAGTTCGCGGCGGCTTTTTAAAAAAGTTTTATTGAATATTATTGTTTTGATCACATTTATTCTCCTTAGTGAGCTAACATTATCTTTGCATTTTTCGTTGTAGATTTTGAAAATCCCTTCATTGTTATTGTACCTATACATTCCTATACAATAAAATATTCCAGAATTAGTGCGGTTTAGAAAAGTTGTGGTTAAGATTATATTTCTATATTGAAAACTGAAAGAACACCAGTTTTTACCCAAACAATTTTAAACTGTGCCATATTTTATAGACATTTTTTATTTTTATAATTTAAAAAAACACCATAAAACCTGAATTGTTGGTTTTTGCTATTTTGCTATAAAATTATCTTAATGACATTGTTAAAACATTATGGGTTAGCTTTGAAAATTACTTGGTTCCTCATATGGTGTTGTCTCATGTGTGAGATGTTTAAAAGTATAATCTATTTTTGTGGAGAGTTTTTTAAACAACTTAATGTTTAGCATGAAAATATCTAAGAAAATTTACAAAACTCTTGATGGATTATTCTTTGTACAGCTTTGAAGATTATTTACATAATTTACAAGTACGATTCGGGTGTCCTTAGAAAATTTTACATGTACTATAATACAATCTTAGATTTTTACTTATGATAATTACCATAAAGAAAGTTGTAATATTTTTTTAAATTCAAACAACTTATGAGTAAACATTAGATAGCAATCTTGACTCTAACAATAATGTATTAAATGAACCTGCCGATAAAGTTTCCAACTATTCCTAAAGGACACTTTTTTTATAGTCTTGAAACTTAACTTTAAAAATCACAGAAACTACCATCATAAAAATTATTTTGATAGCTTTCAATACTTTTCAATGATTTTTCATTCATTAATTATCGTGAAACCTTCCATATTTATAAGCCTTCTGAATATTATTGAGACATTTTAGATAATCTTGAAATAATGATACCGAGATAATTTCGGTGACCTTTGCATATCCTAGAATGTCCTTGAAACCTTTCTGATGAACTTTGCAACTCAATGAAGTTCCTGTTGCGTTGCCCGACATACTTAATCACTCACTTTCTCGCATGAGATATCTCCAAAGTATTTCTCTTGGAGAGCTACAAAACGTAATCAGCAAAATAAGAAACTCGTCCGTATCAATCCTCAATGATTTGCATTCTGAAGCCCTTTCCCAGTTGGTGGTCTTTCATATTGATTGGCTTCTTCGGCATTTCGTTGTCATTGTCTTCATCATCGTCGTCATCTTCGTTACAGTCATCAGAACCATCTTGTGGCAGATCGAGATACTCGTTCATCTGGAAAGAGAAAAATGAAATTATTGGCCTTTTTTTTTACACTTTGTCTTACTGTACGTTCGGGCTGTATATATTTTAATAGTATTGAGATAAGGAAGGTGACATTTTAGAGGAAATCCACGCATTAACACATATTTACATACAATTTAATATTTTGATGATTTCAAGGCATCTTCCTCAAGAAGTTTTATTACCTTTACTTTCTGAGAACGATTCCATAAAAGCATCGAAACATCCAAGTTCGTGAAGGAGAATGTAAAACAACTACAGTAAAACTACCCAAGTATACTCGGCCGGGATTCAAACCTTGACCTCCCCATTAACAACAAAATAGACTCGACGAGCTACAAGTTAAGTACATGTGCCCACTGATGTCGGTAGCAGTATAGTAAATTAATATTCTATGAACACTATTGTAAGTTATTTTGAGGTTAACCTAAAAGTATGAATGGATTAAATAGGAAAGATGTTATTTTTAATAATTACTGTTACAGCCGCATCTAAGTATCGTATTCCTTAAATTGAAAAATGACACCTGGACACGTGAATCGAACCCGGGACCTTTGGCTAAGTACGCCAATGCTCTAACCACTGAGCTATTTAGGAATCGTCCCGTGCCCAGGGTCAGTCTTCATCGTAATTATTAAATAAAATAGTTTTGGAATTTAATCCATTGTGATGTTGTTATTATTATTATTATTATTATTATTATTATTAGCACCACGTCTTACTACCCGTTCGGGTTATACACACTTAAGCTAATGTGTAATGGTAGGGTGATTGTGAGATGAAATGGAGGACCTACAGTTTAACGTGGAATCCGAACCACGGTGGAGGCCTGGCATTCCTCACATTCACAAGATGTCTTGTCAGAGGTGAAGGAAGGGTTTGGTAATCAGATAAACTTTTGCCGGGACTGAGGATTGAACCCCGGCCGCCAGCATAGAAGTCTGACACCTTACCCCTAGACCACCAGGTCACCATTTTGATGTTCATTTTTCTACAGTTGTCAATATGCAATTGCCACCATAAAGCCCTCTTGAGTCAAAGTTGGCGGCGTTATTTGATATTTCATGATCTTAATCGATCACACATTTGTAGCTGAAGATTTCCGCAAGTCCATCACAGACTCTGCCTTAAAATATGAGTGAAGAATGGCCCAGGGCACGGGAAAACTCCTGGATAGCTCGGTGGTTATAGCATTGGCGTACTAAGACAAAAGGTTCAGGGTTCGATTCCCGTGTCCTAGTGTCTTTTTCAATTTAAAGAATAAAAAGGTAGGCAGCTAAAGATTGTAAATATTTTGCTCTCTTGAAACAAATACTTAAGTCTTGATTGAATTTGTGATCAGGCACTACTTATGATGGATTACTTTAATAAAATTATTTTAATATTAATTTACATTCCCTGCAACTCATACGCTAATGTTGATAGCTATTCTAACTCTTGGAATGCATCACATTGACATGTTTTAAAATATAAAGTGGAAATATATTTAAGTGTTGGCAAAACTTGTAGTACAAAATTATTATTATATTTTTTTAGTAACGTGTCTTACTACCTGTTCATATGCTTATGTGCTAAAGATGAGGAAAAATGAATTTTAGAAAAGGTATACTCGCATTATGGTGGCGAGAGAAAGAGTGGATAACCATTTTAGGAAAAGAAACAACCTTGTAGGCTATACCCAACTGAGAATCGAACCTTGATCCTTCTATTATTGACTTCAAGTCTGTTGAGAGGGCTATACTGAATCGGGTCATTAGAAATTGCTCTACGCGTGTTGATTCACTAAAGAAATGGTAAAAAACAAACAAAAAAACTGCTGGATTTGATAAATAAACTTTTCATTTAGAACAGTTTCAAATCAAAAATATCCTTACAATATTTTTTATGTTAGTCTTGTTTTGTGTAATGCTCTCTTCAAGTTGATATGAATGATGGTATTTTTACAAAACAAAACCTGTTTATTTGCAAAGCATTAATCCTGCTAGTATTTATGATTTCAAGCAATAAAATAAATCCAGCATGAGCAGTATTATCAAAATTCTCTGGGGTCCTATAAGTGCATTAGCCCCGTGGCTTCTTTGGTGCTGACTGACAGCTCACAGCTGATTTCTGACAGTCAACATTTAGGTATATACCTAAATTTTGGCTGTCAGAAGTGACAGCTGCTAAACACATGTTTCTGCAGATCATAGGGTTCAGCGAAAGGATACATAATTTGGTCTGGTAACTTTTCAAAACCGTCAGCTGTGAGCTGTCAGCACCAAAGAAGCCATGGGGCTACTGTAGATCACTTTATCAACAACCTACTAGCACATCAGTCCATATTATGATTTAGTACAAATTTAAATATGTAACTAAATAAATATGATAGAATTGTAGAAAAAATGAAGCACACAAATAAAAGTAATAATAATATAATAATATTTAGCACCGCGTCTTACTACCCGTTCGGGTTATACGCTTTAAGTACTAATTACTCTACTGGATTAGGAATTGGGGAGGTTTAATTAGATGAAGTGAACCCGCATTTGCGTGGAGGGAGAGTGGAAAACCATTTAGGAAAAACCACCCCCAGTTCACCCGACCGAGATTCGAACCTCGATCTCCCTGTCCTCAGTGGTCGAGCTCAACGCGACAAGCGCGTTAGCCAACTATGCCACCGAGGCAGGTTAGATCACTTTATCAACAACCTACTAGCACATCAGTCCATATTATGATTTAGTAAAAATTTAAATATGTAACTAAATAAATATGATAGAATTATAGAAAAAATTAAGCACACAAATAAAAGTCAAAACATTAACACACAACTCAATATTTCGAGGTTTTCATAGCATCTTCCTCAGGAAATCTTATTAATACAACTCCCTGAGGAAGGTGCCATGAAACCAACAAAATATTGTTGTGTGTATGTTAATATGTGTCAATGTTTCTACTTTTATTTGTGTGTTTCATTTCTGCGTGAATAGAAAAAAAGTAGTGGTCTCCAGTCTAGAAAACTGAGATCAACAGCCAGAGGGTTTGTTATACTGGCCACATGATGCCATCTACAGTAGCGCCATGGCTTCTTTGCTGCTGACTGACAGCTCACAGCTGACTTCTGACAGTCAACATTTAGGTATATACCTAAATTTTGACTGTCAGAAGTGACAGCTACCAAACACGTGTTTTTGCAGATCATATGGTTCGGAGTAGGGATACATAATTTGGTCTGGTAACTTTTCAAAGCTGTAAGTCAGCACCAAAGAAGCCATGGGGCTACTTTATCTGCAGGAGTTGGTTCTATCTTGGCCAACCGACGGTGGACGCTCAGTGTCAGTATAGCTCGATTGCAGGATGAAGTCATAGTTTATTTTTTCTACAGTTATAATAAGCTTCATCCAAGCACATATTATATTTTACTTAATACACCTAATTTCATACATTTAGTATATATAGATTTTGTAATGAATTTGAAAACAATATTGCATGCACAGTACTCATACCAATATGAATACAACAAATTGCATTCCTTATTTAATGAATGAAGAAAGGTGTGAAACAAAACAAAACAGTTATACAGTACCTTAAAATAATTAGAACAGTTAAAAAATTACTGCACAATGCAATAAAACTCTCCAAGGTTTTTTTCTCTGTAGTGTTGGCACACACCACTCTTTTTTTTTGTAATAACGTGTGCGGGCAGCCTGATGCGAAATCCCTCGAATTAAGATGGTGATTGTTCAGCAGATATGTACACTCTGCTTACCGTGAAAGTTTACAGTCTTACCTTGGCAGGCTTCGCTATGGCCCTATCATATTAGTTGGGCCATAGCAGAAACAAGCAAGTTAAGTTTGCTACCTATCAGGGTAAACAAAGTGGGCACGCATGCGCACACAAATTGGCAAAATAAAATGTGTCCTGAACCCTGCACAGCTAAGCTTTGCCATTAAAACACAGAAGAAAATTAGAAAGTTTTACTAATGTCTGGTACAAATTTCTTTGAGATACAGTAATTTTTTTATTTATCTCACACCTTTCCTATACATCAGGTACTTACAAATGTTGGGGAAATTAAAAAATATATAACTAATCTCTTAAGAAATAAAACGGCTACCAGACACAAATGATTGTATCCAAATTCTCTATTTATGCGCCGTCACCTTGCCGTGTACCCTTGTAAATTACATCAACACGAGAGTTGACAAGGGTAGATCTATCAGAATTGTCCCCAAAGATGCTGATGCACCCATCGCATGCTCTTGTATTCAAACACAAAAATCAACACATAGTTGGCATGTCCACACGCAACCTTTGTGCGTTGTTTGACTAGAAACTGTTTAATTATTCTTTTTTTTTACCCGCTAGAGCATAGAATTATATGTTTCTCACGCCATCTTACATTACATGAAAATCCCCGCGGATACAATTTATGTTATTTCATGAGGAATATTAGATGGCATTAAACATGGTCTATAAGACAGCTGGTAGGGCATTGTGGTCTTACATCAAACAATGTGTGGTAAGTGTCCCAATACGTATCATAGTGATAACGCAACGAGCTTCTCAAAGCTTCTAGAGATCATTCTGATACAACCACAGTAGCATAAAACTCATGATTAACAACGTTGCTTACTTGGAAATCATAAAGCTATTTCCCGAAGCGGGTTGCATCTTTAACTCGATGCACCTAAGCAGTCTAAGCACTATCACACTTAGACACTAATGTACGAACTAGAAAGAGAGAGAGGAAAATGAGCAGTTCACCCTTCGAGGTCTCTTGTTTATCTAATAATAATAATAATAATAATAATAATAATTAATGACGACGATGACGATAATAAAATAATAAAAAATAATACAAAAATAATAATACTTCCCCTCTTACTCTGACGAGTTCACACACTCACTAGACTATTTGTGCCTAGAAAACATTTAATTGATTTATAAAATTACCTTTTCTGGTTTCCTATTCTAGGTAGACCTATGCTACCATGGACTTTTTTTTAATCTACATCGTAGCAGGAACAATCCTACAAGCCGTTTTTGTGACCAAGCCAAAGAGCCTAAATTGTAGAGGATTTATAAAACATAAATCTATAAAAAAAATCAAGATGAAAATAATATTTTTGTGTCATTGTAGGACAATCTTTATTATTATTTAAGAGTCTATGATTTTTGTGTGTCAACGTTATATCTTAAAAGTCACTGAATAAAACATAAATTCACTAATATGGGAAATCCTATCTTGATTTGTAGTGACATCACAGGTAGGCAACGTCCTTAAGAGAAATAACATGAAACCACTCTATTTACAAAATAGCAATGATTACTGACCAATTTATGTCACATAGTCTGTATTAATTAAATGAAATAACAGGACTTGATTAAAATCTAGTTTTGTTGTCAAATGAAATAAAATTACAAATAGTCAATCAGGCTTGTTTCTTTGACATATATTGTACTTTTTTTTCCTCTACCTTCATTCATGTTTAATATAATGTGTGGATTAAAGTGTTACTAGATCTATTTTCACCCACTCACATGCCAAATCATTGATATGCAGCTGTCACTTTTGATAGATAAAATGTCAATAATCAGGCCTGCCAGGTACTCAAACACATATTTTAATTAAACATAAATGCTACGTTAAACTATAAAACCTGTAAACGCCATATTGTGTTCATTCCTTTTATGTTTCTATTCACCTTTCCCATACCTTCTTCCAAATTTAATAAAACCTTATAAGAAAAATTTATCTTCATTCTTAGGAGCTTATCTTGGTTAAAGTTAAAAAAATAAAGTTCTGGTTTGGGCATTTTATGTGTGTCTGTAAATATCCTTTCCTTTTCATGCTTGGTAAAATTAATTATTCTCAAACAAACCATTTATTTTGTAATAGTTAATGGTTTATGATGGTAAGGAAATAGGAATGTAATTTGATTTTATGGTAATTTAATTCTATACAACCAATGCACTACACATTGTCATGCAAGCACATTCTCATCACATCCATGTGCACATACATTCTAACATGATGCAGTTTGATTCCAACAGTCACGAGGTTATTTAAACTCACGTGTAGTGATCATTGTTAATTTGGTTAATGTGTGAGGGATGGCGGATCACGAAACAATGGAAGTCACCTCCATCCAACAATGTAGCTTACAACTAGAGACAAACACAACAATACAGACAAAGGAAAGAAGATCAACTATAATTTTGACATAAATATAGTTTAAGAAATTACTATCTTAATCAAGCTTATTTATAAATAAATAATAGATCTATATCGTAGTCTCTGTAACTTTTCTAATAGTATAATATAATTATAATTTCAGATGTTTAAAATAATATACAATACTGCGTATGATGTGCAATATTAAAATGTGGTTAATGTTAATGTTTGCATTATCCACACACTTTATAAATTTTTACCAAAGAAACCATTTAATAAGAAAAAATAAAATATTTCAAACTGTCAAACGTTATACAATTGGTTAGGGATATGGCGTGAGACTGAAAAAAAAAATGTTTGTGGGAAATAAATATCCTCCTCGAGGCTGTAGAAAAAAGCTGATAAAAATGATTATAAAAAAAATCTCTATCCCATTTAACCTAATCATCGGGTTTTGACATTTAAAGTAAATTCGAAACCTACATAAATGAAAATCGAACTAAAATGACCAACACACCAACAAATTTCAACCACTAATGTGCACCAAGAACAAACCTACAGTACGAACATTTTTTTATTATTTGATTCCAATTTTTTAAAAAAAGAGGGACATACGTTAAATGTATGGACGATTTGAAAACTTTTGCCATTTCATGTGACTCCAAAGTTTGTAAAGCATACATCAAGACCCTTACCAATGCAAAGACTATAGCCGAGTATTGTAGATACGCGACCAACAAGTGCAGAAGGTTCTAAATAGAGGCGGTGGATGTGAGATAATCAAAACATTGCAAGTGCACGGAAACTAGTCCGATTACATACATGTGCACAAGTGTTGTAATGAGTATGAACGTGGTGCATTTTCAGCATATGAGAAGATACTTACAAAGTGTAGGCCAGGGGTAAGCAACCTTCTAGTAGTGTTGGGCCTAGGTAATATTGCAAAGATGCGCAGAGGACCAACCAACCTAAGCCCACCCAAATCGTTTATATTTTTATACTAATTAACTTGTATAAGTTAACTATTAAAACAAATTTAAGTTGATCTTGTAAAATATAAATGCAACATGTTTTTAAATTAAGGACATTAAACAAATACTGTTCCTTGAATATTTAATATTTAAATATAAATCAGAATAAATACAAAAGTTATAAATTTGTTTTGCAAAATTTAAGTTCTGATAACATTGTTTTGAGATTTTGAAACAAAACAATTGAATTATTGAAACATACAATATGCTGTTGTTAAAATTATTTTTCACATCAATGGTTTTAATTAAGATCATAGGTTTTATGTTATGTTTATTTAAATCTCTCAGCGTGCCATTGAAAATCGTCCCACATGCCACGCTTGTCATTAGTGTCGTAGCTTGCCGACTCCTGGTGCAGGCAGTAAAATTATTTTGTAAAATGGTGTCCTAATAGGTCTGACCTCGATCGGGGGGAAAAAAGTTTATAAAAAAGTGAAGTGTGAGAGGGAGTTGAAGCTAACAATGTGATACAGAGGAGTGACGCTTGTAGACGAATTTGAATTAACTTCAAATTGAAAAAGTGGACTTCGCACACCCCTAGCTATTGGTGTAAAAAGTTTTGAGTTGAGAATGCTTATTTTAGGTGCATAAGAGTGCAGTTTATTAAAAATTGTTTCTTCGTTCTATTATTTTCAGCGATATCGATTATTAAGTTTGTGTATAACTCTAACAGGTAGTAAGACTAATAATAATAATTATAATAATTATTATTATTTAGTTGTCAAACGCCAATATCAGTGATGAAGTGGATTCATGTTTTAAATTCTATCAAAAGGCTCAAAAGACACAATAACTAGCCCTTTATTTGTAATGCCTAAAAACTTGTCATATTAAAAGCACAAGGGCTGGTTTCAATTACTATGACAATTTTAAGTTCCAAAATTAATTTTCAAATTTAATTATTTCTTCTATTTATTTATTTGAGGCGTTTAAAACGTCCATTTTCTGAAGTAATAGATTATATCAGCGCACAATAATTTCTATGAGCGAGAGCAAAAGGGCCTAGCAATTTTGTTGTGAAAGGTATTATCATAAACCTTCCAGGGCTCTTTTACAAGCCACAATCGACATAGGACCGACCGACTGCTTTACTTCCCCTTCGAAGAAAGTTACGCTAGAGATTTTTATCACTCAAGAAAAATCCGTCGACCCAGTCTGGGTTTGGACCCACAAAAATTGGATTCTGAGGGAAGTACTTTACCCCAAGACCACCGAGGGGGACTTAAAGGTTAGTTAAGTCAATTGATTCTTGATGCACTATTTGCCATTCTGTAAATTTTTTTGTTGTAAGATGTTGGTTCCAATAGGTGAACTATTCTTTTAGTCTATTAGTAGAGAGACCTGCCTCGGTGGCGTAGTTGGCTAACGCGCTTGTCGTGTTGAGCTCGACTGCTGAGGATGGGGAGATCGAGGTTCGAATCTCGGTCGGGTTAACTGGGGTGGTTTTTCCTCAGTGGTTTTCCACTCTCCCTCCACGCGAATGCGGGTTCACTTCCTCTAATTCAACCTTCCCAATTCCTAATCCATTAGAGTAATTAGTACTTAAAGCGTATAACCCGAACGGGTAGTAAGACGCGGTGCTAAATATTATTATTATTATTAGTAGAGTTTAACATTGCTAATTTCATTACGCTAATATATCTTAGTCCTATATGCAAGAATGAAGCTGAACAAAACATAAGGTAGAGTGGAGTAGATGGTGATTCGAGTTGCAGGGAAGCATACATGAGATCAATACTCCTTCTACTCCGCTCCACCTTCTGTTTCCTCAGCTTCTTTCTTGCATACATTATCTTGTAATATATTACTGGAATCATGAGAATGCTTGATGTGAATAATCTGACGAAATATGAACACCCGGGAGCTAAAGTATCTCTCAGGATTAGTCAAGTGTAATATTTCTATGCTTTAACATCTCACCTGCTTTTAAGGAATGTAAAACTCAGAATATACAAAAACAATACATTTTTGTTCTGTTCTCTACGGGTGTAAAACATGATCTCATATCTTACACAATAAAAACAAATTTAGGGTGTTTGGAAACAAGGTGCTTAGGAAGATACTTGGTCCAAAAAGTGATGAGGCTATTGGGGAGTGGAGGAGGTTACATAATGATGAGTTATATAACCTGTAATGCGTTTGGCATTACTGACAGGGAGGGACATGACATCCAGGTCGGTCGCTTGTATGTAGACTATTCGTCGCTCTAGTGGCATTGACTATGGATATGTGGGCCAGTGGGAGTCTTAAACATAACTTGAGCCTAATTTATCAACCCCTGGTGACCATCATCATAATCAACTGTTTCCAGCCTGTGGTTGAATCAGTTTAGTAAAATGCCTCCATCTCCCTCTATCCTTCCACTATACTTCCTTCTTTAATTTCGTCCATTCTTCTCCTCTCACTTGAACACTTTCTGTTATCTGCTCCTCCCATCTCTCTACTATCTCATGTACTCCCTGTACCCCCACCCGGATAACTTCATTCCTAATCTTGTTTCTCCTATTAACAGCTAACATGCTCCTCACAAACATCATTCGCACGACCTCCACTTTCCTTGTCTCGTTTACTTTCAACGTCCATGTTTTTGCTTCATATGTGACAATGGGTACAAAGTATACCCTGTACAACACTTGCTTACACTTCAAGGGCACCTCTCTTCTCCATAGCAGGTCTCTTACACAACTATAAAATGACTGGTGATCATAGGGACGATTCACCTTTCAGAGAGAAAAATACCCTAGGTGCCAGCCGGGAATCGAACCCGGAGACCCTAGGTTTGTAACCAGACGCACTGACCACCACACACCGAGGCCGGATATTGATAGAATAATCAAGTATCATAGATTACAGTGGACAGGACAAACAACAAAAATGGGAGAATCTACAACCGTGTTCAGGGTATCGACTGACAAACCAAATCGGAAGAGACCATCGAGAATACCTAGACGCAGATGGGTGGATAACATTTAGAATGTACTTGAAAGATATACGGTGTAATGAGTTAGACTGGATAGTACTAGCTCAAGATAGGGATAGGTGGCATACTTTTGTAGGTGCGTCAATGAACTTTCGAGTTCATAATGCCAGAGAGTTAATAACATATTATTTAATGTGTAATAAATAAAATGATATAATATTGGGAAAATGGTAGAGCACAAATAAAAGTAAAAACACTTAACACATATTTACACACACATCAATATTTCGATACTATTATAGCATCTTCCCCAGGAAGTAGTAGTTGTTAGACTGACTACTACTTCTACTACTACTACTACTACTTCCTAAGGAAGATGCTACGATAGCATCGAAATATTGATGTGTGTGTAAATATGTGTTGGTGTTTTTACTTTTATTTATGCTCTACCATCTTCCTAATATTCTATCATTTTATTCATTACCAATCGTTTTTGCTCAATGCACTTTTATTCATATACTCCATTCACGGTAGGAATTACTCTCTGAAAGGTCTATTTTCCTACCAATATCCTACCATATAATAGATTTCTGGTAGGGAAAAAGGCCTTTCAGAAAACAATTCCTACGGTGAACGGACTTTACATATATTATTTAATGTGTAACTACTTTTAATATCAATTAAACAGACCAGAATATAAATAACATTGAACTGTCAGCTACCAAACTATAAATGTAAAATACCTCTCTCTTTGAAAGAACACATGAATCCTCTGAGTGTACAAAGATTCAAATGAAAACATTCTGTCACTTACATCCACGTCTCCCATCATTTCCTTGGTTGACACGGTGGTGTCTATCCTCCTTATAGCGCCCTGGTGGATGCTGACATCTAGTTTCAGACATTGGAACCTTCTCAGTAGGAATACCATGATGATCGGCAGAACGCCGACGGTTATCATAAGGATAGCTACAACCATCACCCAATCCGGGTAGGCCGCCTCTACCGTCATGCCCTGAGACATAGAGAAAGGATGGTATAACGAAGGTAACTAATTACTTAAAAGTACCCGCCTCCGTGGCGTAGTTGGCTAACGCGCTAGTCGTGTTGAGCCCGACTGTTGAGGACGGAAAGATCGAGGTTCGAATCTCGGTCGGGTGAACTGGGGGCGGTTTTTCCTAAATGGTTTTCCACTCCTCCTCCACGCAAATGCGGGTTCACTTCCTCTAATTCAACCTTCCCAATTCCTAATCCATTAGCATAATTAGTACTTAGAGCGTATAACCCGAACGGGTAGTAAGACGCGGTGCTAAATATTATTATTATAATTACTTAAAGTATTTGACAACATTTTGCTATATTAGGGTTTGTCCTTTTTCAAGGTCATGGATGACTGATGCCAACAGTTCCTTACATATATATGTAACCTTACTCCTATCGAAGGATAATGATGTTGATGATAATCAGGCCCTAGATATTGATTGATATTCTAAAAATCGTTAAAAATTGACCAAATACAATGACATTAAAAATTACCCAAAAATTTGAACAAGCAAATGGAATGAACACAAATGACTAAATTAAATACACAACAACTGTTTCTATAAGGAAAACTTCATTTTGCTTTGTGAGGTAGTTGTGGAATATTTAGAAGAAGGTACAGGAAAGGTGGATATAAATACAATATGGCTTTTACAGTGAAAAGAAGAACACAGTTCAAACTTTACATTGCTGCTACTGGACAAAGAGTTAATGGCTGCCCCTGGAAGAAAATAGACCCCTACCGCCCAATCCCTAGACCTAGATTTCATTCTATCGGAGCGCATCAGGAGGGAGTGTTAAACACAACGCGTCTTCCTCAAAAAGAGTTAAAAGAAAAATTCAATTTAACCTTAGTTTTCTGAACCATAGCCACTACTTATTTATTCATTTGTGCTCACAAGGGTGAGTTTGACCCCATTTCAGACCCACTGCTTCACAAAAAAAAAATCTGGAAGCGCCGGGGGATTGAACCTGAGACCTCGTGATCTGTAACCAGGAACTCTTGACAACTAGACCACATAGGCTGTTGAAGCTATGCCTATATCTATAATAATTGTACAGTAATTATTGTACTCCGTCACCTCTTTTGTCGTTCATCAACCGTACCTTGTTGGCATCCCAGGCCTTGTAGTGAGGTTTCTCCAGGATCATGTTGAGAACCGAGGAGACCAACACACAGAGCATCAATAAAGGACCCAATAACCTCCACGTTATCTGCCAGTAGAAACCTGGTCTATAGCCGGTCATGTCTTCTATGTCCTGTGTGAATCTGAAACACGGGTCATTCGATGTGTTGAGCGCAGGGAACAATGTTCCTCGGAAGGGGCTAATCAGAAAACTCATGATATATCACCGTGTCTTACTACCTGTTCATGTTATACACATGTATGATAATTACTCTGATAGGGCAGGGATTAGGAAGGAAGCATTTTAGAGGTAATCTATCCAAATTTGCGTGGAAGTAGAGTGAGAAACCATCTAGGAAAAACCACCCTCAGTAGACTCGACCGGGATTCAAACCTCAATATACCCGTCTTCAGTAGGCCAGTCTAACATTAGAGTGACGCCTTAAACCAATTGACCACTGAAGCAGGTAGTAGGTTAGTTATAATAATATTTAGCACCGCATCTTACTACCCGTTCGGGTTATACGCTTAGTAGGTTAGTTAAATCATCATAATCATCATCATCATCATCATCAACAACAACTGTTTCCAGCCTGTGGCCGGGTCAGTTTAGTAAAATGCCATCATATTCCTCTATCTTTCCACCATTCTTCCTCCTTTAATTGCTTTCATTCTTCTCTTCTCGTTTACACACTTTCTGTTATATGCTCCACCTATCTCTTTATTGGTCTCCCTTCTGGTCTTTTTACCTACATACTTCATCCGTACGTAATTACTTTGCATATATAAATGCCCAATTCTTATTATAAACAAAGCAATGACCACTGAAACTTAAATCTTTTCATTGCTCAAAATATGTTTCGTCAAGCAAACACAAGCGCGGATTCAGGAGGTGGGGAGGGGGGGGGGAGGTCACAGGGTCAGTTTACCCCCCTGGGAAAGTTAGATAATTAATACAAAAAAAAAACTGAAGCTGAAAGTTCAAATTTTTTAAAGAAAATACAACACAGATAATTTATACCATTTTTTTTGTCTTTTTATGCGCAGACACCTCCTAAGCCGGGTCCAAACATGCGTTATTCGTTCACGTTTAATAAATATTACTCACGCAAGTGTGGAAAAAATATTCGTTTTCATAAAAGAATATTTGTCGTGCATAGCGAGCACTCATCAAAGAAGACTAATCATCGCCTGAGAGCAGTTCATCGACGAATAACGAATATAGAGTATGTGGGGATGGCAGGAGTAGCGGAACTATGGGGTACTCTGACGCCCTGGAAATAATTTGCCCCTCTCTGGAATAAATTACCCCCTAGATATATTTCAAATGCTCTGATATTGATTATGAAGCTTAAAGAGGGTCTTAAATCAAACTTCAAATGCATTATATTGTCAAAAATTTGCCAGAGAATACCGCTTCAAAAAACTACCAGACTAGAGGCATGTAACTGGCAGAAAAAAGTCAGGGGAGGAAAGCTCTAAAGGTCTTCCAAGGTCATCCGAATTTCAAAAATGTCTAGGGACAATAAATAGCCTATTTTCTGAAATAATTCAATTTTCTAAATTTTGTCGGCGGAAGACCACTTCAAAGGTATCTAACTATCCTAAGAAATTAAGGTGAGGATCACTGTAAATAGTTTCGAAAAGCATCCAAATTTTAAAAATTTCTAGGGGAGGAACACTTTAAATGGTGGCTTATGGTTTATTAAAGAATATAATTTTTTAAAAAAACAAGGTAAAGAATACTCAAAGCTTCTAGAGTGAACCATTTTTCAAAAAATTGTTTAGAGGGAGGGGCCACTCCAAATAGTTTATAAAAACTATCTGATTTAAAAAAATTGGAAAGGATGCTCATGGTTTAAAACATGCATAAGATCAAATATGAATGACAGATTATTAAATGGTTTTAAACAGAAATCTAGCAGTGTAAGTAACTATGTTATTTATAAATTATGACCCCCTCTTATGAAAATGATCTGGATCCGCCCCCTGAGCAAACATATAAAGAAATGTACTCACTTTTCATGACCATACACGTACATGACGGCGAGAGTCTCTAACAGAGCCACTAACACGAGTCCAATCGTGCCAGCGAATGAATCGAACAAGGTGAGCCAATACTCACCAGCTCCTGTGCAGAATATTAGTCCCACAAGGAAACATATCAGACACACAGATGCTGAAAATGTAAACAACTTGCGTAAGGACTGAATAATAGAACAGAAATAATATTTTATTCATTTTTATTAGGTGTATATATATTATTTGATGTAAATAAAGAAAATTTAAGCAGTGCTGATGTTATTGCTGTTAATGAAGTGCCGAATTATCAAAATGTCAAGAGAGGGTGTTATACCGATGGTGTGTCCGGAGGAGACAATCGGTGGCGAATGATTTTAGTAAAAGATTAAAACATTCAAAGTAAAACAATATTGAGCGTTCACGGCATTGTCTAAATTTGAAGACCACAAGGAATACCACAAAACATGTAAAAAGTGCCGGTGAAATTTGCAAAAGAAAAAAAGTACATAATTTCTTTGCGATGACCTGGCGGTCTAGGGGTGAGGTGTCAGACTTCTGTGCTGGCGGCCGGGGTTCAATCCTCGGTCCCGGCACAGATTTATCTGATTACCGAACCCTTCCTTCACCTCTGACAAGACATCTTGTAAATGTGGGGAATGCCAGGCCTCCGCCGTGGTTCGGATTCCACGTTAAACTGTAGGTCCTCCATTTCATCTCACAATCACCCTACCATTACACATTAGCGTAAGTGCGTGTAACCCGAACGGGTAGTAAGATAATAATAATAATTTCTTTGCTACATTCCTGAAAATAATTTTTTTAGTGAGACAATACAAGCCTTCTTCTGTGGTGTCGAATCAATTGAATACATCACTTGAACATTATTGATTATCGAGTAATCTATAAACTAATACACTTAGTTGACAGATGCATATTTAGACAAAGGAAAAAAAATATATGAAAAAGGAGATAAATTTTAGAGGTAAGTAATCAAAAATAGTTATTTGAAATTAGTAGCTATCTTAGGGGTTTATAAATAAACTGTCCACACCGTTTTCTCTGAAAAGTAGCAGAACCAATTCGAGTATTTCCCAATCTTAGACTAGTGGAACCTATTAGGGTAATATTTATACCTCTCAGGTTATATCGAGTGTACTTTTTTTTAGGGGAGGGGGAGGGGCAGTGAGGGTGTTACACGCATTGTAGATCATTTGCCATAGGTCATTTTACAATATCTTTGCTAACCAACCAAAGTGAAAACATAATTTGAAGATGCATTTTTAATTTCCATCTAAAACCATAATTTTTGTAGATGTAAATAATAAATATATATTTCATCGTTGGTCCAACTATACCTGTGATGTATTGCTTGCGTATCCTCTTGAGCAGCTCAATGTCAAAGATGGTACACAGCATCCCTTCCAAGATCCCAATCTGCGAGCCGACTCCTAGCGACAGAAGCATCAAGAAGAAGATGACAGCCCAGAAGGGAGAGCCGGGTAGTTCTACGATCGCTTGAGTGAACACAATGAACGCCAGACCTGTACCCTCCGCAGCCTGGTAAAGTAGCCACTAGATTTAGTACACAGCTTTCAGACATTTACCAGATTTTTATGTAATGGAAGCCGAGATCTAGTGACTTTTGTAGCAGACTGTAGACTATGGGTTCCCAAACTTTTTGAAACCACGCTGCCCTTCATATGTCAGATTTTCTGTGTGACACCCCTGTACCAAATTAAAAAAAAAAATCCCATTTCTATTTGGTGAAATTTTTTTTTTTAAGAAAATTGTCATTTACATTACTAGCTAGTATTCTTTTAAATATAAAAATACAACATTAGATCAAAATTACTGAAATGAATAAAAAAGGAATTAGAGGAGACATATTTTTTTTTGTACATGATCGATCACATTTGAACAGTTTGTTCATAATGGCGAAATATGTTTTGTTGTATAATTTATTCAATTCTTTAAAATTTGTACGAGTACAGGTATTGAAAATTTTCATGTCGCATTTCACTATAAAATATAAGTTCTAGTTTTTCCTTATAGCTGCGACGCCCCGGACCAAGAACGCCGACGCCCCAGAGCGTCGCGCCCCACAGTTTGTAAATCTCTGCTATAGACCTTTGGCTTAGTTTGCACCTCTGATGAAATTATTATTTTCAAAAGAAGAACCTTATCAGACAGCTAGAAAAGTTGGTTTATATCTACAGAATTGTCCAAAAGTCCCGCATCAATTGTAATTTACAATATATTTTCAACATCTTCGCTTCGGCTGATGTGCAGGGCCACCTTGGCATCCGCTACACTTCCTGTGGCTTTACATTTTTGGAGCAATCAGCTCGTGTTGATTTGTACAACAGAGTCTCACTCCGGATACCTTCGATTAAATTCCGCCACGACATCTCTTTGGGTGTAGCCCTCGCATCCACAGAGGAGAATGAATTCCGTACTCTCGCCAGGGGTCAACATGGTTCATCCACGGAAAGAAGGTAAAAATAAAGACGTTACAAATAAAATCCTTATTGATGCAGAACTTTTGGGCCACCTGGTACTTTCACACATTCAAATGTCAAGTCATGTGTTCTGCAGCTTTGATAGATATTATAAATACCTATAAAATAGGAGTAGTAATATATTAAATGTTATCAATGTTTGCCACACTAAAAACAATTTGTATTTTCTAAAAGGTTATTCCTATAAAAATTGGATTGTAATATTCTAGGTTTTAAATCCTGGTCCCATATTCATCTTTCAAAAATATCATATGGGTACTCGGTACCTACCAAATTATTTAACTTAATTACACAATGCACTTTTGCCAAACTGCCGACCTCTCCTCCATTTTTAAACAACTAACCAACAACTCGCTTGTCTTGCGTGGTCTCAGCTATGTTACAAAAAAGTATTTCAGCTTTTTATTTTTTAAACAAAAATATTAATTTACACAGTTTTCATGTTCAGAAAAGTGTTGTGTACGACTTACGTTTACATTACAATACTGTATCCTTTATATTGACTCAATACCCGTCTCGGTGGCGTAGTTGGCTAACGCGCTAGTCGTGTTGAGCTCGGCTGCTGAGGATGGGGAGATCGAGGTTCAAATCTCAGTCGAGTTAACTGGGGGTGTGTGTGTGTGTTCCTAAATGGTTTTACACTCTACCTCCACACAAATGTGGGTTCATTTCCTCTAATTCAACCTTCTCAATTCCTAATCCATTAGCGTAATTAGTACTTAAGTGTATAACCCAAACGAGTAGTAAGACGCGGTGCTAAATAATAATAATAATAATAATAAATATATTGACTCAATCTTAAAATCTCAATAAAAACTATAATAATTTCCAGCCTCTCGTCTACAAACAAATGAAATCAGGTGAATTTCTCTAATACCCACTCTGCTCATCCTGTGCCCCTTGATTAGTTAGTGTATGGTGTGAATAGTTAGAACACACAGTAAAATGTGGAGCATATAAAAACAATCTCTCGCCTTTATAAATAAAATCATGAAATGTTGACGCTAAGCCCCAATGTGATCCTTACATTAAATAACTAACTAACGCTCCCCTACCAAAAACTATTTGTAAACAACTAATATAAATTGCACACCCTTAACACTATGCTTCATTTTAGTTCAAGAGGGGTGTGTTCTATTCTTTTACTGATGTGTGCCAGTAAAATGTGTTCAACTGCAGAATTTCTGTTGCGATCGCAATAAAAATTTATATATTTTCTGAAAGAGAAGACTGAAATATACAAAAATTGCAAAATTTAGCATCAATTGAAATTCTTTTTAATATCAAAAGTAGTTTAAGAAGTTTGTCGTTTGAAGCTGTCTTTTTTTTTTTTTTNACAGGTTCAGGTTATATGCTTATGTGTCAATTATGCTAACGGGTTTAGGGATTAGGAGGGTTATATTTATATGAAATGTACCCGCATTTGCATGGAGGGAAAATGGGGAAACTATTTCGGAAAAACCACCCTTAGTACACCCAATCGAGATTCGAACCTCGATCTCCCCGTCATCAGCAGTTTGGTCTACTGCGAGAGTAGCACGTTAGACCATGCGGCCACCGAAGCAGGTAGCTGTCTGTTGGTCTGTATGGTTGTGAATGTATAGAAATACTTTTAATATCCCAAATTATAATAAACTGAGCCCAATAATTTTGTATTTGGTTAGTCAATTATCAGAATATAACCCTATTGAAATTCATCCCAATCAAATATCTAGATCTAGACTCTTTCTTGAAAAATATAGTTCCGGACCACAAAAAAAAGTGTGTTTGATTTTTCCAAGTAGAGTATATCTGTCTACTGTTTTGTAATTTGTAATTGCTACCACGAAATAAGGAAGTAAATCCAAACTTTGAACATTAAAAAATAAGTTTATTTCTTTAATGCTCTGACGATGACCTGGCGGTCTAGGGGTAAGGTGTCAGACTTCTATGCTGGCGGCCGGGGTTCAATCCTCGGTCCCGGCACAAATTTATCTGATTACCAAACCCTTCCTTCACCTCTGACAAGACATCTTGTGAATGTGGGGAATGCCAGGCCTCCCACCGTGGTTCGGATTCCACGTTAAACTGTAGGTCCTCCATTTCATCTCACAATCACCCTACCATTACACATTAGCGTAAGTGTGTATAGCCCGAACGGGTAGTAAGACGCGGTGCTAATAATATTAATAATAATTTAATGCTCTGACTAACTAAAATGCCCCACGCGGTCGATACAGTTGCGCACACACTCACTCTTGATAGCCTGCTGGCATTAGGGACCATAATATGATAATGTTGTCACACCTGGTTCAGCTGCTGTGAGAGGTCGCAAGTTTCCAAGTCAAAGTCCATAGTAGCGTTGATTGCGGTCAGGTTGGCGAGGGTGCTTTCATAAATATCTGTGCTCACATTGACGTTCGGCAGAAGGTTGTGCTGGAATAGCTTCATTTTGTTGCTGCAACATTTCACAGGGAGAGTTCTTATGACAATTATGAGTTTGTTTCAAAACAATAGTTATTGCTTAGAGATAAAGTTAAAAAAAAACTGATGAAAGGAAAAGTGTATTCTAATTTTTAAATAAACTTTATAACCAATTTAATGTTGGATTTTAACAAGACATTTTACCTGTTTTGGTGGCCACATGGTCTAAGGTGCTAATCTCACAGTATACTAGACTGCCGATTACTGGGAGAGTGAGGCTCGAATCTCAGTCGGGTGTACTGAGGGTGTTTTTTTTCCCCAAAATAGTTTTCAACTCTCCCTCCACGCAAATGTAGGTAAAATTCCTTAAAATGTAACCTTCTTAGTCCCTAAAACTATTAACGTAATTAGTCGGGCCTACATAAGCGTAAAACCCGAACGAATAGTAAGACGTTGTACTAAAAAAGTTTTTTTTAAGAAATTAACTCATGAAGTAAAATTAAAATATAAGACATTGAAAATGTGTCAAATTCATAGTTTTTTTTTTTTAAGAGAATGCTTATATACTTGTCTTACTTGACTAAACACTTGTCAAAGTTGGTCATAGCCTTGAATCCCAGTATCGCAAACACGACAATGCTCGCGTAGATGGCGGTAAAGGCGTTGGTGATGGACACAAGGATGACATCGCGTACACAGTTGTTGTCAGGAGTGTTGTAGCTGCCGAATGCTATCAGGGAGCCGAACGCCAGACCAAACGAATAGAAGACTTGCGTTGCGGCATCTAGCCACACCTTAGGGTCCAACAGTTTTTCAACCTACGTGGAAACAAAAAAAAAAAGAAGTGTTTTGATGCCAGCATTGGCTATAAGTCACAAATCTACAGTCCAATTTGTATGGAATGGCCTTTCAGAAAACACAAATATATGTCACAAAAGACAGCTACGGACCACATGACGACATATAAATAAGTGAAAGTAAATCTGGTAACTTATTTTAGCGCCGCGTTTTACTACCCGTTTGGATTATACGCTTATGTACTAAGTACGCTAATGGTTTTAGGGATTAGGAAGGTTAAATTTATATGAAGTGTACCCCTATTTGCATGGAGAGAGTATTGGAAAACCCTTTTGGAAAAACCCCCCTCAGTACACCCGACCGAGCTCCAAATCACGATCTCCCCATCATCGGCAATCTAGTCTACTGCGTTAGACCTTGCGGCCACCCAAGCAGGTTCTATTAACAATTTTAGTAAAAAGATAAGGCCCTTTCTATGAAAATTGGACTGTACAGACTAATAAATCATGATTAAGAAGGAATGATTAAGGAAATACACAAGTATTAACATCGAAAAAGATTGATTAAACAAAGTGATATGTATTGCCAGTGTAAGAAAGCTTAGCTCCAACTGTACCTGTGATATGTTCTCACTTCTCATAAGAACACTCATTGTTCAGGTATAAACAGAAAATACATTTTCCACATGAGGTATGGAGAGAAGAACCGATATGAATGGTCAAACGGGGACAAAGTTGATAGTAAAATATCAGAGGTATGGTTTCAACAATCTCTGATTACCCTGGGAACACTTCATTTCACACCACTGGAAAAACAAAATAGGGGAAACTACCATCCCTACGCAAACTGGTTGACAAATGGTCCTTATCCTTTTCATGACAATGTTAAGTTCACTAGTAACTCAAACAAACCTTCAAAATTAGTATACAAGTGTACTTTAAATTAACTTCTAAATTAATCTTAACTGTTGACTTACCTTTGGTGTGTACATATGCACAAGTCCGGCGCTAGCTCCTTTTAGAGTTATCCCTCTGATGAAGAAAATAGTGAGCACAATGTAAGGAAACATAGAGGTGAAGTACACAACCTGAAATTAAAACAAAAAATACCAAAGTTTGGGGTTCAAGAAAGGTGTAAAGTTAAGCGGCATTTATCGGACGGTTGGTTCAAAATGTGTACATCTTAATTCAACCATGATTTTAAACGCATCTTAAAGATGGAGCTGATATTCTTGGCTATTCTGTTTACATTTAATTCTTACTATTAATATTATGATTAATATATTACTCTTTAAAGTTTTGTAATGTTGAATTTGTTTAAAAAAAACTTTTTCAAGTATTTTATATCTACTAATATTTTATTTCAACCAAAAAGTTTAATGTATTGAAAATGTTAAATGGTAATGTTGCATATTATGTTATCTAAAAAATTATATTATATCCAAAAAAATATATATATTACAAAGAGTGGGCATACAACATTGTATTTTATGCACCATGCATATAAAGTTCAATTTTTATAGGAAGAACAGTAGAATTCACCAACATTGATTGGAAGTTACTAACATTTGACATTATAGAAATATGTCTTATTTGATTGATTTATTATATATATATATATTTCATCTAAAGAATTATAAATGGACATTAAATAATACCTCCTTATGGATTACTTAATGATTTGTCTTTACATTATTAATCATACAGACTTTTAATGTAATACAAATTTAATATTTTCATTTACGCTATATTGGCAACATGAACTACAATAGTGCAGAGCGCTATTAATTAAATTACTTCCACGTGTATCTTATTAAAAACGATCATTATAAACCACCAAGTGCCTTACCTTGCCTGAAGACTGTATCCCTTTCATCATGATGAAGAACACAACGACCCATGCCAGTAACAGTAGTATAACGATCCACCACTTGAGTTCGCCGAGTTCGTCTATGTTAGGGCTGGAGTCTAAGGTGGTCCTGTACCAGAAATAGGCGGTCTCTGAAGACTTCTCGCACTCTGGGACTTCAGTGTTGTTGATCATGGGGCAGTTTGCCCAGGGTAAGGGACTCTGTAGATGAGACATGTAGGATTTGATTCGTTCATTCGTGTAGCGACAGAAATTTTGAGCAGATATTATTGAATATATTACTTGGTGGTAAGCTATACATATGGTATATAGCTATATGAAATATATATCATTGTTTGGAAAGGTTAAAGGTTTGATGGTTCTTCTGAAGGAATCACACGCGCATTGTAAAATCTGTCATGGGCCAAACCAATTTCAATATTAGAAAATATGATAAAACGATCCCCTCCAAGTAAGGGCATCCACATGGGTTTTCCAAATTGAGGGTGTATTGGAGTCCTGAGATAAAATTTCAGGAATTTAACCTTAAGGGAGGGAATTTTAGAGTATCCGAACATAATTCTGAGCTAATTATATGAGTTTTAAGAGCTAATTTTTAACAAAAAATAAGTTTCCAGAAAAAAAAGTTAACAAGAAATATAATTTAGTTGTAGCTGAGCCCAATGAAAATGAAAAAAATATATTTTCTACAAGTTTATTTAACAGAATAAAATGAAAATAAAGCTGTTGAACAGGGGATGGGAAGGAAATCTACAGTTTATCATTTTTATCTGTTAACTCGGATAATGATGATTCAAAGTTGTTAATAGCAAATTGCAACCAAATCACAAGTACAATTTTTTTATTTTTTTCGTACAAATTAACAAAAGAAAGGAGTAAATATTGCAGAGTGATAAGGGGTGATTAGCGTGCAAAATATTCCAAGATAAAACCCAGGCGAGTGACGAGTAATCAGAAGGTATCTCTCACCTGGAAAGAGTTGAAGAGATAGAAGAAGCACCAGGTGATGATGACATTATAGTAGAGAGCGACGAAGAAGGTGACGATGCAACTGGTGATGCCTATCCCTCCCAACCAGGGGTGTATGGTGTTCCACACCCCGAGGGAGCCCAGCCTCATCCTCTGACCAATACCCAACTCCACCAGGAACAACGGGATACCTTCCAGGAACAACATCACTGTGAACGGGATCAGGAATGCTCCTGGAACACAACAACGCAATCATATGAAGCTCAGTCAGTGGCGGCTCGTGTATAGGCACTGCGGAACTGCAGCACCCCCTATTTCCACTTGATATTATCGATAACATTTAATATAATGAGTCCTTACTTCTTTAATTCTTTCTTTATTTTTGTAGTACAATATATATTCCTTAAGCTTAATGTCAGTACTTCAGTAGCCATCCCCCAGTTTATGAAAAATATACAAAAATCTTTGTATGGAACTGTGCATTTCACAGTGCCAGTGACGTGTTGTTTGACTGTTGTGCGCATGCCCACATAGGAGAGGGGTGGGGAGAAAGGCGGGACTGCCAGGTACTGCGAGAGTGTGTAAATAATTTTCAGTGTGAGTTTGTCTACTCTTTTTTTTGTTAACTTTAACAAACTATTTTCCTTTAATTGGATAGAATCTGTTCATTTTCTGATTGCGATATAAAATATGAATACAGTACATTGCAGGGGGACCGTATGAATTAAACGAGATTTTCTTTTTAATCTTTACTATACAGTACATTATTTTGTAAATGGAACATCGGCTACAAATCACTAACGAGTGAAAAAAAAGTGTCAAAT
>CABEEJ010002249.1:4118-48666 GCA_901482245.1 Timema douglasi
GGGGGGGGGGGCTTAATCTTGTTTTATAAAATCTACATACGTAAAGACTACTTTTGTTCATCTGTGGGTCCAACAAGTCTTATTTGTGAGAGTGTCACACCAACCCTATAATACAGTCACGCCTCCATTGAATTTTTGGTGAATCCCTGTAACATTACATAGAAAAACTTTTTCTCTATATTGAAAAAAAAAATTCTAGATATCGAATTTCCTGGTCTAGTAATGACATTGCTAAAAGTAAAACAAGTGAGAAAAAGATCATATAAAGGTACCTATCGCCTGGCAGGGATATTTTCTTCACACTCCTCTCACCCCTTTACTCGTGTCAGTCTCCTCCCTTGTAAAACACGATCAATTTGTTTCAATCTTACGATTATTTCAGGGTTACAGTGTGTTTTTGGGGAGTCAAAAAGTGAAAATGGTGGAGTTGTTGAAGAACCTAGACAGTGGAATGTTCAAGAAAAAAAGATATTGCAGTTAAATTTGGTGTTCCGCCAAGTACTTACAGTATTGACAGTTATAAAAAAACACCAGTTTGGTATGAAAACCTTTGAAGATGTCAAACCTTTTAGGAAACTTTCTAAAACATGTAATCTTGGAAAAGGGGATGATGCTCTGTTAAAGTGGATTAAAATTGTTTGTGGCAAAAACTTGCCGATCTCATGTCTCCTTATAAAAGAAAAGGCTTTAGATTTTGCCACTCTCTTGGGTTAAGTGGATTCCCAAACTATTTCTATTTGTTTGGATAAATTTAAGAAGCGACATGGTATCAAAGAAAATATTTTTATCCGTGCATATTTAACATAACAAACAAAATGGCTACTCTCATTTTCCCATGAAAATGATTTTAAAATTACTTTAC
This sequence comes from Timema douglasi, assembly GCA_901482245.1. Taxonomy (NCBI): domain Eukaryota; kingdom Metazoa; phylum Arthropoda; class Insecta; order Phasmatodea; family Timematidae; genus Timema; species Timema douglasi. The sequence continues at coordinate 4,981 of CABEEJ010002249.1, forward strand.
ATGAACGCAAATTTCCAATGTTGATCATATCTTCACAACTAATACAGATACGAAACAACCTATCATTGTAGAGTTGTGGTAATATCTAATATATGAAGATTTGATTTTAAATATATTTTTATAAAACCAATACTTTCTGAGCTACAAGTGTATATATATATAATTGTTTTGTATGCTCTTTGGTGGACAGTAGATATATTCCTTTTTTCTCAATGTTTCTGTAACAGCCTAATTATTTCATTGTGCTCTTTGGTGTTATGTTTTTGCAACAATGTGTGAGTTATTTACACATCTTAAGATATTTAATAAATGTCCCTATTTTAAGATAAAATTTAAAGAGTCTGTGTGGTGCACTGTACCATTTATTTCTAATATACTTAAGAGAAGATAAAGTTTGAACTATTACAGAGTCCAATCAAACTCATAGTCTTTGAGTCACTTGTATCTTACCTACCTTTGCATCATATTGTGATGTACTCTTTAAACTTTTTTTTAGTAACTATACTTTAAGATGTGTCACTTTAGCAATTTTGTATACACAGCACTTGAGCATACTTAGATGTATTATTATTTATTTGAGGTATTTATCATGCACGCTCTGAACTGACTGATTATATAAGTACATGAGAATTTATCTGAGCTAGAGTGAAAGGGACTATCAATTTCGCCGGGAGAGGTAGTTTCATACATTCTTCCGAGGTTCTTTCACATGTTACAATCAACATTGAAACTGACGAATAAACTTCCCCTCTGAATCAAGTTTTGCTAAAGGCTTTTATCACTCAAGAAAAATTCTTTGATCCCGGCTGGGTTTACTTACTACTTACATGTAGTTTATTCTTCTCATCACCAACCAAATGGGGTGTAATTTAACTGTAAGGTGTTGTATTTTACAGCATTGAATTGTGAGCTATAAAATGGAGCGACGAAACCCATTCCCTCGACCATGGATGTTGCAGACTGGGGCTGCTGCAACAGCTGGCCAGTCCAATGTAGGCTTGAAGGGCATCATCGCAGGTATCATAGCTTCAAGCCATATACATCTCTATACATCTCACTGGATGAATTACATTTTTGATTTCCTAGATACGCTAGTAAAGTTTTTATTAACTGACACAAGGAGGATGATTAATTTGGGTGTAATTTTATTTTTAAATACTAGCATATTATTTGAATGGTTGAATTGTTTGCGGTTTTAAAATCTCTGTAGTCTATTTATTTTAGTCCTCAATGCATTTTTTAAATCTAATTTGATTGATAATCGATTGATTGATTGAACTATTTGGGAATTTATCTTTGCATTTCTGCTATATGATAATCCAGTTGGATTCTTTGTATAAAGGTGTTTGCGTCTCTTTCAATTTTTGGAATGAGTCCTATTGAGAAGCTAATGATAGATAGTAAAGTCCTGTTTTCTTGGCAATATAACATTTTCAGACAACATTTCACATATCCGTTTATGGTGCATATGACTCACTCGGACTAATTTTGATATAATTTGATCACTTTCCTTATTGAAAGGGTCATTTGCGTCCATGCCGATAATTTATCAACAGTAAAAGATACTAATTAATTATCAAGGAACACCCAATAAACAATAACAAAAGGATATGATTATAAGTGAAAAGATATAATTTATATGGAATATAAGGAAAATATTAAAGATAGAAAATATGTTTAATTAGAGAAAACCATATTGAGATTATAAGAGTTTGAATAGTTATGGATAGTAACAAGTCTGAATAATACATGTTATATTATATAGTAGAAAAGATATACTGAATAGAATAATGGCAAACCTATAGCAAAAACTTGAACTTATAATTCTTACTAATGTATGTGAAATAAGTAGAACAAGAACATGTTAAATATGGAATAGGTTAAAATACAAAAAACCTATTAAAATTAGACAATACATACAAATAAAAATCTCTTATTCTAAGGTTACATGTTAATGACTAAAAAATTACTAAGTAAGATGTACAATTATAGTGAAAAAGTTAACATTAAGTTTAAAGGTAATATTAAGATAGATCCAGAGTTGTCAAAAGGAAAAGTTAAAAATTTTACCAATGGTAGTAAACAGGGAAATTATGCAAAAAATTATTTACTATAGGTTAGAGACGATAATTATAAGTGAGGACTTGAAACAGAGTCTAAATTATGTAGAATGAGAAAATTGATACAGAAAAGTTGTTGAGTATATAAGTGTTCCTTAGCTGGTTTTAATTCCTCTCCTTAAGCCTTGGATGCCAGAGGGCCGGTTGACAGACTACATGTTTCGACGTATAAACGCCATCATCAGGTCTGAGGAAAACCAATGTAAAATTAGGAAAAATATAAGATGAAAAATTAAGAACTAAGAGCATAACGATAACCAGGAAAAAATACTTAATATAATTAGAAAAGGAAGATAAAGCTAACCTAAAACATGGTAATAAATTAAAAAGGAAAGAGAATATAGATTATTATTAACATGTAGATATAATACTAAACTGTCAAGCTTACCTCTAAATTAGGGTTAGATGTCCCTGTTACTCCACAAGTGTAATAGTTGGAAAAAGCAATGATTACATAAAAATACAGCTTGTGAAGAATAATCCAGAAAATACAAGTAAACATGAGAAAGAAAAATAAATGATTAAGAAGTAAAGGTAGCTCTAGGTTGATGATTAAAAATAGATAGACAGAAAAAGGTAAAGAAGAGAGAGGAAAAATGAAAACGGGTTCAAATATTCACGACCTGGCCTGGTCAGGTCTTGTCTCAGCTACGATGGTAGGAGGGCAGCAGAGAAAACGGGATAGGAAAAGGTTAAGATTAATTGAATAATTAATTGACTTAAGATTGAATAAATGGTTGAAGATATTTAACTGTATTGATTAGGAGTTTGGTTTTCAAACTTTGTCTGTTCATTGAGGATAGTGTTGTGATGAATGCAAGTAATTAATTAGTATCATTATAATTCTCCTTATTAAATCACTATGAATATAACTAACAGTAAAAGAGATTCAACACGCCATACCTATCTACTCACCTTTTGTTAAGCTGTAATTTTCATTCCTCCTTTACGCCTTTTGCCTTAATTCCTTATCGGTGGCGTGGTTAGCTAGCGTGATGGTTTCGTGTTGAGCTAGACTGCTGAGGACGAGGTTCGATTCTCGCTCGGGTGAACTGGAGAGGGGGGGTGGCTCCTAAATAGTTTCCCACTCTCCCTTCATGCAAATGCGGGTTCACTTCCTCTATTTTCAACCTTCACAATTCCTAACTCATTATTGTAATTAGTACAAAGCATATAATCCGAACCGATAGTAATACACGGTGCTAAGTATTATTTCATTAAGATTTTTCCTTTGACCTATTTAAACGCAACTTTTTTTACTTTAACATTAATCCACTTTTAAGTTTTCCATGGCCCTTTTTATTTAGAATCACTTAAACAGTCACTGTACTCATTGACCTGGTTTATAAGTTTTAATACCTTTGTGACAAATAAAGGAAGACAATCTTCTGAGTTGTATTAATACGACGGTGACCCGGCGGTCTAGGGGTAAGGTGTCAGACTTCTGTGCTGGCGGCCGGGGTTCAATCCTCGGTCCCGGCACAGATTTATCTAGATTACCAAACCCTTCCTTCACCTCTGACAAGACATCTTGTGATAGTGAGGAATGCCAGGCCTCCCCCGCGGTTCAGATTCCACGTTAAACTGTAGGTCCTCCATTTCATCTCACAATCACGCTACCATCACACATTAGCGTAAGTGCATATAACCCGAACGGGTAGTAAGACGCGGTGCTAATAATAATAATAATATTATTATTATTAATACAACAGGAGTTACAGGACAGTGAACAACAGTCTGTAGCCATTCAGTAATTGTTTTCACTAATCCCTTTCTTCAAAAAATTAGACTTTTTTACTCTGTTTAGTTTTTTGAATGCATGGATAGTGTGGAATCAAGTGTGGGAAAAGCACAGATTCTAGAGAAGGATCTGGAAAAAATGTTAACCAAAACAGTATACAGTAAACAACAGCATATAACGGATTTTCTAAAAGATTTATTAATAGATTTCAATAAAGAGCAGTTTTAGTGAACTTTGAACATAGTGAACAAAATATCTGAGTTCGTAGAGGTTCATTATAACCAGAGCTGACTTTACACTAATGAGTTAGGGATGAGGTAGGTTAAATTTACGTGGAGGGAGAGTGGAAAACCCTTTAAAAAAACCTTAGTATAGTCGATTGGGATTCAAACTCTGCTCTCCCTGTCATTGGCAGTCTAGTCTAAATTGAGAGTGACACCTTAGACCGTGCAGCCACCAAATCAGGTGGTAATATAACTAATTCAAATGCACAAATACTTTTAGGAAGGTCCATGGACCCTCATACTTTTATATATCATCATCTTCAACTAATTGGCCTCATGATGGTATATTGAAAGTTTACTAATAATCCATCATTTTGTTTTCAGGAGGCATCACAGGAGGTATTGAGATTTGTATCACATTCCCAACAGAATACGTTAAGACCCAATTGCAGCTAGATGAAAAGGGTGCAAGCAGGCAGTACACTGGTATCGCTGACTGTGTCAAGAAAACTGTCAAGAACCATGGATTCCTTGGTCTGTACAGAGGCCTAAGTGTTTTGTTGTATGGCTCCATTCCTAAATCAGCAGTCAGGTAATAGTTTGTTGTCAGATAATCTCGTCCTTGTCTGCCCTTCTTCCTCTCTTCCCTTTCCATTTCTCTCCTTTCTCTTTCTCCTCTCCCTACTCTCTCTCCTCTCTCTCTCCTCTCTCTCTCCTCTGTCTCTCCTCTCCCATCCCTCCCCTTCCCTCTTCTTAATTTCTTGTTTTAAATTGTCAATGATTATGATGTAATTTTAAATATATTTATAAAATCTAACTATTCTTGTAATTTTATTTTCTCTAGAAAGTGTAAAAATATAGTACGACTTGACAGAATATAACCCTATTAAACTTAGTTTGGAGACAAGCTCTCTGGACCACAATCTGGCTTCTTATTTTATCTTCAAACAAATATTGGTGCCACCTGATGAAACTTAACCTGCTCATCTTCGCAACAAGTGTTAACGTGTTTTAAGCAAGTCACTATTAGCAAATACTGGCATTGAAGTGTATAAAAATGGCTGTGAAGGCAAATAATGAAAATTTTATTCTATTACACTTTATACTATTATTTTTAGCTAAAAATGGTAAATATATGTATTCTAGATTTGGGGCTTTTGAAAGCCTAAAGAACTTAGCAGTGGATGAGAAAGGAAACTTGTCTCCGTTTTCTCGTGTACTTTGTGGCTTGGGTGCAGGCGTTTCAGAAGCTGTCTTTGCTGTCACACCCATGGAGACTGTCAAGGTTAAATTCATCAATGACCAGCGATCTGCTAACCCTAGATTCCGTGGATTTTTCCATGGTGTTTCTACTATAGTTAAGGAACAAGGTAAATTGATACATTGTGTATAGGTTTAATATAAATTTAACTGCATATATAACATCTCCCTCTTTATTATCAAGTATAACCTCTCTATCTTTGCACATGTTACATGTTCTGCATTTAGTTTCTTGCATGTATGCTACCCTCTTTGAAATTTTCTTTTATGAAGCACGATAGCTTGGTAATTGTTAGCATGAAGCATCACATATTTATCTGGATGTATATTTCTGTGTTCTGTACATTAAGTAAAATATGAGGTCGGTGGATTCACACTTCTTATCACATTAAAAATAAAATATTATATGAATACAATGTTTTTATAAGTATTATATGAAAAAAATATATATACTTAATTCAGAGTTAGTTTACAAAGTTTAGGAATTGTTTATTAAGGATTGGTGACCTGACGGTCTAGGGGTAAGGTGTCAGACTTCTATGCTGGCGGCCGGGGTTCAATCCTCGGTCCCGGCAAAGATTTATCTGATTACCAAACCCTTCCTTCACCTCTGACAAGACATCTTGTTAATGTGGGGAATGCCAGGCCTCCACCGTGGTTCGGATTCCACGTTAAACTGTAGGTCCTCCATTTCATCTCACAATCACCCTACCATTACACATTAGCGTAAGTGCGTATAGCCCGAACGGGTAATAAGACGCGGTGCTAATAATAATAATAATTTATTAAGGATTAAATAGAAAACCCAAATTTACTAGATTTTTGATGTTTTGCACATAAATGTATATCTACACACACTTCAGAATTTACCGTAGTATATACCCAATAAAATACTTTTATGGTAGCATTCATTAGGATCCTTGCACACGGCGGGGTTTTTTCCCTTGGCCGTACATGGCATGGACTGGTGATACCAATCAACCATTAGGTGGAATGGAGCTGAACACACATCACGGTTGCAGTTATTTCCCGTACATGGGTACTGTTTCACTCACGGCGCCCCACTGGACTAGTCCGGTGCCGTGGTCATGTCTGATCTCAGTAGGGCATGCGAGTATATGGAGCTCTTCATATGGCTAAGGTGTCGGATTGCACCCCTATTAGTAGAAGTAAAACAGGAATAAAATCCACTTAGTGCAATTTGGCAGTTATACCTAGTTTTTATGATTTGTTATTTATATGTTTATAAATTTTTTCCTTAAAATATTGGCTGTTACAAAAGAACTTTAATTTGTCGAGAAAATCTTTAAAATATCTGGGACTTTTAAAACTCACAAAGTATACAAACCCAGTTAAATATACTCACCTTTCTTTGAAAAACTAACTTTACTTTATTATTCCTTAACAAATTTCTGCTGGTATGGTTGGACATGAACCTTTTAGTGATGCACAGCAGCTAATTAAGCAACGCCTGTGCATGTGCTGCCAAGCTTTTGATAAGTTAATTTGAGCATCATGTATAAGCCATGCTCTCTATTGTTCGTTCAAGAAACATTTTCCTTGCAATTTAGAGCTTAGATGAGGTATAGGGTTGGTAATAAGTATTTTTTCCTATGCTAGTAGCAATAATGTATCATACCAAAAAGAAACAAATGCTAATCTATTTTCTTTCTACAACTCACACTACCATACCACCACCTCTCACCTTCCTCTCTGTGCAGTAGAGTTTTGTGTCAAACTTCACTGACAGTAGGTAGATGTTTTTCTCATAGAGAGACCTTGTTTTTTAAGTGGAAATCTATATACATACTATCTTAATTAACAAGAACCCGCCTCGGCGACGTAGTTAGCTGACGTGATAGTTTTGTGTTGAGCTAGACTGCCGATGGAGAAATCGAGGCTCGAATCTCGCTCAGGGGTGGTTTTTCCTTAATGGTTTTCCACTCTATCTCCACACAAATGTGGGCTCACTTCCTTTACATTCAACCTTCCCAATTCCTAACCCATTGGTTTAATTTGTTCTTAAGTATATAACCCGAACAGGTAGTAAGGTGTTAAATAAATAAAAAAAATTAAAAAAAACTTTTTGCAACATATGTATATAGTATGCAACACATCTAATGTGAGCCATCCTGCTATACTAACCAAACTGTAGATTGTATTAATTTTTTAAGTGAAATATAAAAAAACAGACTAAATTCAAGGAGAAAACTTCTGATTATGTCTAACTTTTTTACTGAATAAATCGCATGCCGTTGCAGGTTTGGGAGGTGTTTACAAGGGAGTAACTGCGACAGTGATGAAACAAGGCAGTAATCAAGCCATTCGATTTTATGTCATGGAGACTTTGAAAGACTGGTACAGGAAGGGTGATTCTAAAGCACATGTTCCCAAGGCAATAGTTGGATTATTTGGTGCAGTAGCTGGGGCTGCTTCTGTATTTGGCAACACACCTATTGATGTAGTTAAGACAAGGATGCAGGTCTGTTAAATCTTCTTTTACACATTCACTCTCCTTTATTTGAAATTATATATATGTTAATGGTTTAAAATTCATGTTATTTGGATTGAATGAATAAAAGATAAATAGTTAAATTAATGCAAACTAAGGAGTGGTATCCAGATTGTGATGTGTTGTTATACTTACATTTTGTTATATTGGAATATCAACATTTTTATTGATCCTTATCTAACACAAATGTAAGGCTAAACAATATATCTGAAGAATTGATGATTAAAACAGTTTTAAAGTATTTGTATCATTATTTCAATTACAAAGGTCAAATATTTTTTACCAGAAATTGTGTTCTACCTTTTTCCATTTCTAGTGTAATAAAGAGGAATTATTATAATTCATTCTTATTAACCTTCTATATAGCTCAATTTAAAAGTTCTTTTTGAACGAAAATTTGCAAGCTTGCAATTAACAGCCGGAGAGCTCATTTTGCTGACCACATGACACCCTCTATCTCCAAATGTTAGCACTATCAGTGGCAGCCGCTTGGTCGATATAGCTGGGTTGTTGGCTAACACCAAGATTTTTTTAATATGATATGTTTAATTTTCTATTAAATAAATATGTTACTTAGCTGTATACAATTATTTTGGCACATAGCTGATTCTTTCATAATTTACTTGATTAGATTTAAAATAAAATTATTCTTTTTGAGTACAATATTCATGTAAATATTCTTTTTTCATTTATGTGACGCTTGAAAAACACTAGTTCTTGTAGGTAACTTTACATTTTAATATTTTATTATTTTCAAAATTTTGTCTTTAGTTTATGAAATTTTAATTTTTAAGCTAATATATCATCTCGAAGCAATTAAGAACATAAACATGTTAAAAATTAAGTATACAAAATTTATATATTATTCTCAGGCTTATCAATTTTTTATAGGTACCTACAATGTTAATCAGTCTCGAGACAGATGGGCTGTTTGAAACTTTAACAGTCTTTTAGGTTGATTTATTGTATGCAAGCGTTACTTAATACAACACATGACCATCAAACAACTCATATTTCTGCTGTAAACAAACTCATGACACCATTTCATCATAAATTGCAATTTATCCTTTCTAAAAAAGCAGACAAAATCTTACAATTAATTATGGGCTATGGTTTTCTTTCTATAGTTTTTAAAATTTTCAACTAGGCACATCACTTTCTTGTTCTAGGGCTTGGAAGCATCAAAGTACAAAAACACTTTGGATTGTGCTTTTAAAATTTGGAAACATGAGGGACCATTAGCGTAAGTTTTTGTCATTTTTATTATTCATTACTTGGTTTGTATAAGAAACTAGAGATATTAGTTCATCTGTAATATAGGTTACTCATAATTATCTACCCAAAGTGAAAGTCCAGTTTATATTATTCCATGATTTAACTTGTTGGTACATAATTTATTTTTCATTGCATAAGACTCAGAACTAACCTTTGAGAGCTAGACATATATCTTAAGTTTCACATAGAATACATGTTCAATTATTTAAAACTTTGGTTAGCCATTGGAAACTCTTACAAAGCAACAAACATAATGTTTTGAAACAATATAACGCAAACCTGCCTTGTTGGTATAGTTAGCTAACATGCTAGTATCATTTTGAGGTAAAGTGCCGAGATGGGGAGATAGATTTTCGAATCTCTATCAGGTGAACTGGGGGTGAATTTGCCTTAAATGGTTTTCCACTCTTCCACACAAATGCAGGTTCACTTCCTCTTAATTCAACCTTCCTTATTCCTAACCCATTAGTGTAATTAGTACTTAAGTACATAACCCAAATGGGTAGTAAGACACTGTGCTAAATAAATAATATAATATAATGTAATGCATGTATTTTGTTCATCAATATTTTTGATGTATTTTGTGCCTTTGAATATATAAGATTTCATAATTAGATATTATGTATGAAAAAAGTGTATGATGCAAAAACATTTAGTAATAAATAAAATGATAGAATATTAGGAAAATGGTAGAGCACAAAAAAAAGTAAAAACACGTAACAACAATTTACACACTCAATATTTCGATGCTCTAATAGCATCGAAATATTGAAGTGTGTAAATTTATGTTACGTGTTTTTACTTTATTACTACTTCCTGAGGAAGATGCTATAATAGCAACGAAATATTGAAGTGTGTAAATATGTGTTAGTGTTTTTACTTTTATTAGTGTTCTACCATTTTCCTAATATTCTATCATTTTATTTATTACTAAATAATTAGTTATTAATTATATTAGTTAATTTAATAATTTTAACTTATCTAGGCTTTCTTAAATAAATGTTATACAATCAGTTAATTGTTAGTCATGTAATCTGTTCATAATCAACCTTGGTGGTCTTTGAGTATATTGCTCACCTCAGGACCTGATGTTTCTGAGTTCAAACCAAGCCATGGTCACCTGATTTTTCTTGAGCGATAAAAATATGTTGCACAACTTCCTTCGGAAGGGAAGTAAGCCGTCGACCCCATTTTGATTGTAGCATGTAAATAATCCTGGAAGTTATGCGAAACTACCTGCCCAGCAAAATTGGTAGACCCTTTTGCTCTCACTTATAGAAATAATTGTTTGCTGATACAATCAGTTAGTTCAGAAAGTTTACGTTAAATACCCCAAACAAATTTTTAAAAAAACATGTTCATATAGATTTAGTGGTACTTTACCTTTTGATGATGAAGATTGCGGAACTAATTTTCTTAATGTTTTTGGTGACAATTGAAGGTTCTACAAAGGCACAGTTCCTCGACTGGGCCGGGTGTGTGCTGATGTGGCCATTACCTTCATGATCTATGACTCATTTATGGATCTATTTAACATGGTTTGGAAGTGATCAGTCTATGAGATACCAGAGCTATTAGCATATCAACATTCCAAAAATCTGGTAAATATCACACTCACTTAAAGATAATAATTGCAATGCGGGTAATAGGTGTTGGGTTAGTTATCTATAACTTATAGATAACTATGGTATATTTTAGTAAAGGTAAAGTCAGCTGATCAATCAATAGTATAATAATTATAAATAAAAATACATTCTTTGCATTTATTTTATTTTACTTAATATAGATACAAGCAAGTAAATTTGTTTAAGAAATCTTAAAGTTCCCTTAGCTATTATAAACATAGAATTTTTCTTATCTATTCAATTTAAAAGAAAAATCTAAATTATGTCATTATGTGCCTTTGAATTTATGATAAAATACTTCCTGATACATTAGAAATACCTTCTCAATTTGAATTTAAAACGCATGAAAGTACACGGGCTTAGTGGAATTAACTTACTTACATCCATTACTGTTTCCAGCCTGTTGCCTGGGTCACTTTTTCATTCAAGCCATATATTTTACAATGCTGACATGCATTTAATTTAAATATAAACTGGAACAGAAAATATATATATATACACGAGGGTGATCCCAAAAGTAAGGTCTCCGAGGGGCTGGGGGCGTAACCAAACTGTTTTGGCGGCTGTTGAATATCTCTTGTGATAGGGAGTTTCCCCACCCCTACCCGAGCATGCTTGCGCCTCCCCGTGAAGCTCAGTCTGGTCCTGGTAGCCATTGAGAATGGAGCTCCCGTGGAACTTCGTTGCCAAGTGCGAAATCCGCGCTGTTATTCGGTTTTTGAATGTGAAAGGCATTACACCTGTTGAAATTCATTGCCAGTTGACCGAAATTTATGGCGAGTCGTGCATGGACATCAAAAATGTTCGCAAATTGTGTAGGGAGCTTATAGCCAGTCGTAATGAAATTCATGATGAGTAAAGGAGTGGGAGACCATCAATTTCCGACGAGACAGTTGAGAAGATCGAGGAAAGCCTCTGTGAAGATCGACGGATCACTCTGGATGATATTTGCATTTTGGTCCTTGAGGTGTCTCGGAGCACCATACACAGGATCTTAACCGAAAAATTTCAATATCGGAAGGTTTGCTCTTGATGGGTTCCACGAATGCTGACAGAAGATCACAAGTGGCAACGTGTTGATTCTTCCCGCGAGTTTCTTCGCCGCTATGCGGACAATGAAGACTTTTTAGACTCTATTGTCACAGGAGATGAAACCTGGGCATTTCACTTCACCCCAGAGACGAAACAACAATCGCGGCAGTGGCGGCATTCCTCTTCTCCAAAGCCGAAAAAATTCAAACAAACAGTCTGCCGGTAAAGTCATGACAACCGTCTTTTGGGATCGAAAGGGAGTATTGTTCGCCGACTTTATGCCTGCTGGAACCACAATAAACGCTTATCGGTATTCTGAAACTCTGAAAAAACTCAGACGGGTAATTCAGAACCGGAGAAGAGGAATGTTGAGCAAGGACATAAGCATTCTCCATGACAACGCTCGCCCACACGTCGCTCGTCAAACTGTCGAGCTTCTGAAAAAGTTTGGATGGGACATCATATAGTCCGGACTTGGCACCCAGCGACTATCACCTGTTCCCTAAGTCGAAAGAACATTTGGCATGACAGCGATTCAGCTCCGACGACAAGGTGAAAGAAGAGGTTCAACGATTCCTCAAGGACATGGCAGTGATCTGGTATGACATGGGAATACAAGAGCTGCCACAGCGTCTACAAAAATGCATCGACCGAAATGGGGATTATGTAGAAAAATAGGTAATGTTCAAACTTTAAAAAATGTAAAGATTATGTCAAATACATTTTTTTTTTTTGAATTAATAAAAAATAAGAGACCTTACTTTTGGAATCACCCTCGTGTGTGTGTGTATATATATCACACACACACCTGTTTCAAAATTTGTATTAGAAGCTATCTTTATTTTGTTTTATTTCAGATTACACAAGAGTGGCTAGATTGGTTGACAATTGAGAAGAAGTATAATTTTATAAAGCTAGTCTTATATTTAAACTGGTGCATTTGATTTAAATACATTCTAGTTGTTGATGTACAGAGAGTTCAAAGATATATTTATTTAAGAAAAAAATTGTTACACATTATTTAGAAATATTGAACATTAGTATGTTCATTATATTGTTATTATCTTGCTTTTAATGTTTGGTTAGAAAGTTTATACTTAAAAAACTACAACAAAATTTTACATTTGTGTTTAAAGGGAGTTGAATAAGCATTGTATATGCTTAGGGGATGCTTTTTTAGAAATTCTTGAGATGATACATGACAAACAAAATACAATGTTTAACACTATATTTCACTAGTTATAGATGGCTTTCTCAGAATATAAGAAACTACAATTTATTTTTGTTTTCTTAGGCCACCTGTAACTCACAAAACTTGTGTTTATTATGTCTTTGTATGCACGATTGGGTTAGCTTAACAGTTATTCAAGCATTGATCACATAAAGGTGCTTGATTTCAGACTTCTAACTATATTCTAGCTCACTGTCCTCACATACTGTTTTTTCTCTGAAATTTAAAAAATATATATTTAAGATATTGCATTTGAGTTAGATGCTAGTATCCCAGCTGTGTTTGAGTACCTGAAAAATATGTACAAGGGAAAAATGTTTTAATATATCAACACATTTAATGTAAATAGACTTGATAAGGAGAGACTGTAAGTTGTGTCAGTGGCGCATCCAGTGGAGGCAGGTCACATAGAAAATTTGCATTTAAATAAGCATTTTATAAAAAATTAAATATAGAGTACAACTATAATACAGAGCAATTACAATTAGTAAAATGCATAGGAACAGTTGATGTGCACCTGTAAAAACGAGAGTATTGGTATCTGTCACTGACATTTTTAGTCCTTTTCTATATCATTTACTAAATACCACAATTTATTCTCCATTTGATGCTATTTTACAAAGTAATTACTTACATGTTTTTACAATAGCTACAAATCTAACTATTCAAATCCCGCCGTCCAAGAGAGCAGTTACAATAGGTGAAAAATAATAATTTCAAAGAGCCTCTATATATTTAAATTTGATTTTCTTACTATGGTATATATTTTTTCCAATCTTCTTTTGAAAATGACACAGATTTTGATTTATAATTTATACTATATAAAAGACTGAAAAATGTATTTTGGGTTTGGATAGCCTGTAAAATGTAGACAATTAATAGATTTGATTTATTAGGACCTACCTGCCTGCCTCCCTCCCTTAAGTAAATTTCTAGGTGTGCCACTACATTGTCTTCTTATTTTGTCAACTTTTTTTAAGGGATATGTTTCTAGAATCACAATATATTCAAGGTTCTCTTCAAATTTATTTTGCTGACTTTTTTACATTTTGCAACATTCTATTTTTAATTGCTGATACTTGCTAATAATGAAATACTAGGATATATAAATATATATTATCAATCTAGCTGTTTAAGAAATCTTTGTGTGGCAGAAACATTTTGACAAAAAAAACACATTCCAAAACCACGCATTTAGAGTTAAAACTTTTCCTGTGTGCTGAGAATTAAAATTTAAAGTTAATTTATATTCACTACCAATAGAATACGCACATAGAGGAGACTGAACAGATGGCGTAAATAGTGTATACTGATCATCCGAATTTAAATAAAACTAATGAGTTTGGCTTACTATAGTGTTAAATGAGCTTGGGTGATCAGGAGACAGGGTGAAGAGAGGAGTTTATCAAATATTGGGTTTACACTTCTGTCATAATTTAGTTATTAGTTGATTAGACAGTTCCTATATGTTTAGCTATAATAAGCTAGATTTGATTTAAATTCAAATAAAACACATTACTAATACAATATGGTTCACAATGCATATTCATTTATTTCATATTGCATTCCTCTTCTACTCTGGCTTTATGATTATCATAGGTACTTGCCTATTTTTTAATAACATGCTTTTCCTTTTAACCTCAATAACTTTCATTTTCATGACTTTGCATTGATACTGAGAAAATTAATAAATAGGCAATAATTATGGTTACTTATCTAAACAAAATTCATAAGCTATACATAATAAAATGAATACACTATAAACCAACTACAAAAATTGTACACTATGTAGTACCAAAAGTCTGTGAACAGTGTGATTGAAAGTAATGTGATTTAGATTTATTTGCATCACTTAAAAATATTAGTTCACCCAACTATTATTGTCTAAAAGCAAATTGGTGTAATTCCGAATATTAACATAATAGATGTCTCTAGATACAAAATAAGTGTAGTGAAGGTGTATTTTGTCTATAATTTGATATTTAAAAGCCAATTTTATCATTATTTTTCGCCAAACGTATATTCTCCTACCTTAATCTATTCCGGGATAAATATTACCATCAAGTAGCCTAGTGTGGCTATTTTATGGTGCTCACTCGTGTTGACTAGGTAAAGTAGTGTAAAATAAAAGCGGATGAAACTGTAGGTACATAACTGTCTACTTAAAGGAAGACGAGGTTAATTTAACTTTGATAAATTAATAATATTTTTAAAGATTTTTATTAACATTTTTTTCGCCCGAGTTTCAGGAACATATTTCCTGAATTTTTTCCCCGTGTTTGGGATCCCAAACAGGCCTAATTTAAAATAACTTTATTTGAAAACATTGAAGCCCATCCCATGGCGTTGAAGTCTCAAAATGTCAAAAGCATTAATTTTGTCCTGTAGGGGAAATTAATTTAATTTGGAGCTCTCAATTGTATGAAGGACAATACTCTTGTGCAAAATTGGTTTTTGTAGTCCAATCTACTTATGTAAGGTGTGAATGACACCTTTAATGGAAGAAACATTTGCTCAAATGTATTACTATGTACTCCCTTTAGCATTGTTGGGGATGAAACCAACAACAAATCACACCTTTTTCAATTTTATACTAACAAATTTCCTTAAAAATAAAAAAATTTCAAATCTAATTTGAAAATCTATTTTATATTAATCTAAACTCAGGCTTATCAAATTATTGGCTTATGGATTTCACTACTTTTATTGTGTAGTAACATTTGAAATCCAAACTATTAATGTCCACAAATTATACTAGTTTGAGCATTATATTTATCATTCATTTTATTTTAATTGGCGTCAATAGCCGTTCATCTTGCTCTTTTCTTACTTAATAATATTATTTAAATTACTTTTTCATGTTCGGAGAGGTAAACAGTTTTTTTTACAGTTCCAATCATTTAAATTGCTGGACAATTCATGTTTAGTGCTACCTTAAGCCGACTAATTTTTAAAAATATAAATTAAGTTCCAAAATATATTTACATAAAAATAAGTATTAAATAGAAAACTTAAAGCTGTTATTTTAGTTATGTAACATAGCTTTATTCTACATTCACATACAAGACACACAATACTATACTAGTCCAATTGGCGGAGCTCACACTACTTGGCTGCTTGAATGTGCCACCAACCCTACTGTCTTGGCAAACATTCAAGGAGGAGGTAGTGAGTGTCCCATTGCAATATTTCCCCTCTAACTGCTTGTTTGCAGTCAGCCCTTGTTACAGTTATAGAACTATAAAATCTCAATTTTTTTAAGAACAATTTACATCTTCTATTGGTAGCTAAAAATATAGCCTATACCTATTTTAATTTCAATATATGTTGATATATATTTCAAATCTTGTATTAAATAGTATTTCAGATCACATAAAAGAGGATAAATTAACATTTAAGATTTTTTTTATGAAATATAGATTCTTCTAATTGCTGGATTTTATTAAAATATATTATAAATGTTGTTGATGTAAAAGCAGCTCATAGATATACTTATTTTAAATGTTTTTTGTTTTAAATTTTATCTTGTTAAATTTAAGCAAGGGTTTGCAATATTTTATGTTTACGTTTTATGGTTGTTTTATTGTTATAAAATGTATATAAAATATACATTTTAGATTAGTGTGATAAGATATACCTAACATGTTTTAAAAATAATCAATAAATGTAATTGTTTGTATAGTAAGATGAGAACGTTTTGCCAGCAAAGTTTGTTTAATAAAACACCATTGTTGAACAAAGCGGTTCTGTAGTTTGAAAAAGAAACAAGATAAATCTTACAAAATCAACCTAGTTGATTTTTATTTTATCATCTGATCATATAGATTTTGCTATAAAAGATTTTTTCGAATATCTTTGGGATAGTAATTTTTAATCTACATTTCATTAACTAACTATGGTAGAATTAGTGAAAATTCTTCTCTAAAATAATATAATGTTGTGATGGGCAGTAAATTCTCAAAACTTGACTCCAATATAAAATATTTTGAAAATTTTAAATAAATATGTTTGCAGTTCGTAGCTCATCTATGATGTATCACAATTCATTATATATATTATAAGAGGTATAATTCACCATTGTATAATTTCTTAAATACATTCCAATTAAACAATACAATATTGTGATGGTAGGTAATTATCTAAATTTGAATCTCAAAAAATTTATGTTGATGGTTTTAAAGAAATATAGGCCTATATTATTTTAATAAGTAACTCAAACGTTATGGATAACAATCTAATATAGAAAATTACTAAAATTATTCCTCTAAAATAATATTTTCTGATGGGCAAATATTCTTTCACATTTGAATCCATTAAAAATATGTCGAGAAAGATTTAAAAAAATACATATAAAAACTAAACCATTTTTGTATAATAGTTAGAATAAAAATTTAAAATATGTAATGTTGAAATGCATTCAAACTATAGTGGAAAATGTAAAGCTGTTAATAAAGTTGTTTTGAGGATCAATAAACTTTTATGTTTATGTATCATTGTTTAAAACTATTTATTTAACTATTCTGGCATTCCTACTCAATTTTTCAAGTTGTTTTATATTAATTTATTATGGCATCTACTGATAACCATTATTGTTAGTGTGCATGCACTTAAATATTACCTTGGTGTCTATTCAAATTAAAGCCATAGGTATCTCTGCACAAAGTGCACTCTCAACTCAACTGTCAAGTTGCATGAATATCACCCTTGATGTGTGGTTGATGATTGTATACAAAATAAATAGTTGACAATTCATTCCCTATTTCTCTAGCATAATATATTATATTTGGAAGACTAAAGGGAAGGTGGATAGAAACACATAAAAGAAAGAACACAATTTGGCTTTTACACTGTAAAGAAGAACGCAGTTCACACTTTGCATTGCTGTTATTGGAAAAAAGGTAATGGCTGCCTCATGAAGAAAATCGCCTAATACCCCAACCTAGGTTTTATTCTATTAGAACTAATCAGGATGGAGTGTGAAACGCACAAAGAAACTTCCTAAAAAAAGAAATCTTTTAAAGAATGAGGACAGAGGAACATGTGTAAAAGGAATAACATAAATAATAAACACTGAAAATGAACATTGGATGTGAAAATACATCAATTTATTCGATTTTCTCTAAGCCTAAATTAATGTTAAGATTATATTAAACAGTTAATCTCATTAATTTTTTATTTTTTAAATCCTTTTCACACAAACCTGTATACCAGAATTAATGTGGAAAGTTAATGAGGAAATCCAGGTGATAGACTATATTTAGAAAACTATCCCTCGCCAAGCTGGTTTTGTATTAAAGCTTTACCCTACTTTTCAATGTCACCCTTGTGGGTCTAATGCTTTAAACTGAATGGTCACATATTGATGCGATGTTATATTCAACTTGTCTCATTAATAAGATTGCATGATGGTGTGTGTATATATATCTTATCCTATATTCTTAAAAATAACTAGTGCAACAAATGTAGTCCCGTCGAGATCCAATGGGTAATTTTTGTATTTACTGGCAACAAAGTTTAAATATTCTAAACATGGGTTATTTGGTATGTTTATCGTACATACTACCCAGGAAAAAACAAAACTCCACAAATATTGGAATGTGCAGGCAAACCAGAATTTTCTTATATGTATAGGTTTGATTTTGATTGCTAAGAAACAAAAATGAAGTAAATTGAAAGAAGCGCACTATATTATGCGCCCTATCATACCAAATAAAATCATGGTCTTGAATTAGAATCAAATAAAAAACTAAATAAACATAATTCACAAGAAACCACATGAAATGGCTGTAAACATACCTTAATTTAAGATACAAATGTAAGCACGCTAACAGTGGCTCTCCCATATAGAGCAATTGTTGCACGTGTTTGAAACTCACTGAGAAGGATAATTACTTGAGGTTTGCAGACTGGGGTGTGAGTGAGAAAGACGGTAGGATGTGTATAACAGGAGGTATAATACATTGAACACACACAAAAAAAAAGTTTAAATTTACTATCAAAGAAACTCCCAAAAGCCTGACTGGTGCTTGTCGAGCAGATTAAGACTGGGTTTGATTATAATGCAAAACGTATCGTTAGTAGTGGATAATGCATAACACATACCTAGTGCATAAGAAGTTAAAACATATTTTCAGTTTTGACATTTAAAATCGATACATAGTGAAAAGTGCAAAATGCATTAATTGATTTAACTTTTTATGCGTTTTGCATGGACTTAAGAATAGCCATCCCTTGTATCAGCCAATGAGAATTCAAGACGTTCCAGCCAATTAAATCCAGTATACACAGCAGACAGAGCTTAGCTTCTGTATTCATGTTTGAAATGTCTTCCGGAAGCTATACTTGTTTGTGATTAATGAATTTTCTTGTTTTAGCTTCAATGATTGTGATTATATTGAAAATAAAGGGGAAGTGGTACATTTTGGATTTTGTTAGTGAGAAATAGATCTACCATAATAATCAGTACCAAATAAAAATTAAATTTGACTTAATAGGGTGTAGGCAAAACTTAAATCAAGTTCATTTCAACTTTCAAATAATACAGTTTAATTAACGTGGTTTTTCGATTGAGCCCTTAAATGAAGTATCCTTAAAGACCTTATCTATTAATGCAAACGGGCTAAGCTGTTTTCTATTAATAAATGACAATCAATTTACGTAAGACTTTATGATCTATGTTACATTATAAACTGTTGAATATTTTCTTATTTATTGTGCACGGTATGCTATGCACTATTTACTATTATCTATGCGCTAAGATATTCACTTGAGTGTTTATTCTATGTTTTAATGTCCCTATACACACTGTCGATGTTTTCGTATATATTTCAATAGAGAAACTGTGTTGAAATAATTATGGCAAATATCATGAACTAATCAGTGACGTAGCTACTAAGATACACATGACACGTTTTTTTTTTAGCATCGCGTCTTACTACCTGTTCAGGTTATACACATTTGTACTAATTACACTATTGGGTTAGGGATGTTAAATGTTGAATTTAACTGGAGTTCACCCGCATTTGCATAGAGGGTGGAAAACTATTTTAGAAAACCACCCTCAGTATGGCCGACCGGGATTAAACCCTAGTCTAACATGAGAGAGACGCCTTAGACCATGCGGTCACCAAAGCAGGTTATGGTGCGTATGAATACTGTAATGGTTTTCATACTTGTTTTGGGAATAGTTTATAAGACTAAAAAATTAAATTACATTCAGAAAATAGGTTGTAATCTACAATGTCTAATTTTAACATTTCCTTTTGTCTAATTTCAAAAACAAAGCTATTCCGTTTTACTTTACTTTGAAAAATGAGAAAATCTCTATTGGTTTTTGTTGTTTTTGTCACTGCATCTTACTACCCGTTCATGTTATATGCATATGAATTAATACCGCTAATTTAGTAGATATAAAGGTTGTATTTAGAGGAATTGTACCTGCAATTGCTTAGAGAAAAGGTTAGTAGAAAAGCCATAGGCAAAAATAAACACACTCAGTATATCTAGCAGAAATTTGAACCCCAATTTCCCTGTCATCAGCAGTCAAGACAGTTGCGAGACTGACGTCTTAGACAATTTGAGCATCAAAGCAAGTAGATATCGTAGAGTGAAAGATGTATTTAGTTAGAGTTCTAGTTTTTTCCCCGTTAATTTTGTCACAATTGTGTAATGTGGAAGAATTGATCAATGTGGAGAAATGTGAGTGATACATTTTATTCAGCTCACTTAATGAGTAATTATTTTACAATCAAAGACCCCAATAATTGTAGTATTGATAATTCAATAGTTTTGATGTGTTTAATATGAATAAAAACGCTGGGGCGGGCTGCGATACAAGCGGCCTCTTGGTGCGTCGATTTGAAGAGATGCCATAGGCGCACCTGCATTTTTTATTTTTGTAACTTACAATAATTACAATTTTTTTTAAATATCTCAATTTACAATAAGAATATATGTAATAAGTTTCTATAGACTCCATATTTTCTAAAGGGCCAAGCGCCTTGTCTTATTTTGTCCCCCCCTCTTCCACGCCCGCCTGCCCCCGCATAACCACGATTTGAGAACCAAGTTTCGAAGAGACAACACCTTTGAAACACCAGCAATAGAATCATCCCCTTGTCTTAATGTCTCAGCCAATGCCAAAACAACAACGACCTCAAGCGGCTAGGGTTTGGAATGCTATGCCATCAGAATTTAAAGATTTAAAATCTCTTAGTATTTTCAGAAAGAGGTGGAAGAATGATTGCTTGGCAACCAAAATTTAATATTGGGAATCCAATATTTCTACAAAACTGTAATAAAACTAGTAGGCTATTAGAAATCTCTTTTAACATTAATTCACATTATTTACAGTACTCAACCTTTTGTAATATCTAGAATAATATTAGCATAAGTTACTCTCATATTGTAAGCCCAGCCATGAGCTGAAATTTGTAGAGTATGAGTAAATAAATAAATAAAATCTTAATATGCCAAAATGAAAGGTAGGGAAATTTACAAATAAGTGTTTTAACATAATTTCAATTGTATGCTGCTACTTATTTTATTTTAAATTACAAAGTTTAGTTTAAAGTTTGTAATTTAACAGTCTATCTACAAACTAGTTCATATTTTGTCAAACTTTAGCATCTAAGTAGAAATAGATTGGGTTGTATTTTATCTACTATATTTTACACAATATTTTGGCACACTAACTCAAGTTTATTAAAACTATTGTAAAAGATCACAGGCTATTATTTATTTTCACACCAATTTTCAGTGTAATTTTACTGAGTACAACTTGAATTGTGATCATTTAAATTATATATACATGGAACTCTCAGGAACTTTATAGGATATGCAGTGCCGTCTTAACGGGTGGACCATCTGGACCCGGGGCCAGCACCCTGAGCACAGTAGGGGCCCCAAATTGGCAGTTTGCTTCATGTTTGTGTGATTTTTTTTTCTTCGTTTGAAGGTTAAAAAATGAGCGGTAATACGGATACTACTAACGCAAGAACTATAGTTTTCCGATGTGATTAAAGAATTTTGCTGCTCACAAATAAAATAAATGAGGAAAGAAAGTGTGAGAAGCAGAAATGTTAGTATTAGCAGTTGATATTCTTAATTATATAGATTTTTATTGACACTTCATTGCACTATCACTGAGCACTGACGATTTAGGAAACAAATTTATCTGTTGTTTTGATTTCAAAAAGGTGGGAACACACTTCCGTCACGTCACGTGAGCTCATGTGACCTCACACAGTAAAGATATGACGTGACGTGCTGTACATACTCACACTATAGTCACGTCATGTCCCTCAACATGCGCTCTCGTTTAGTTTTCAGTAATACGTTTCTTATCTAAAGTTCTTCATTCTTGGACTAACCATGGAGATAAGTAGTTAAAGCACTTCATCTGAGTTTGAAGAAGAGTTGGAAAATGCTTGTGCAGTATTAGTGGCTAATACAGTGGTTTGTAGGAAAAGGGTGTGGGTGCATCAAATAAATTTGAAAAGAAAGGAGAAGGGCGAGTTTTATCATTTGGTTGAGGAACTTAAAGAACACACAAATCGATATGAAATGTATTTTAGGATGACAAAGGAAGAATTTCAGTTCTTACATGATCTTATAAAGTAGGATATAGTGACCAAAAACACTCAGATGCGAGAAGCCGCCAGTACTGAGGAACAGCTTGCAGTGTGTTTAAGGTGAGTGAAATGACAAAATACTGATTTTTTAAATTTTGTTTATTTAAGTCTTACAGAAAGGATCAAGTAGGTAAATATTTTAATAAGCTAAGATCAGAGTATTCTTGTAGCACCTTTTCTTTTTCAAATAGAAAAACTACTTAATATGGTCAATATTGATGAAGTCCTGAAATGTATTGGGGTGAGCTTACTTGAGGTCCCAAATACTCACTGTTGATTGGATAATTTACAAGAGGCAGAGTATATATTCCAGTTCCTGACGAGCACGAAGCTGCAGATGCAGTAGAAATTGGGCGGGGAGAGAACGACGTTTCACTGGATGTGGAATTGTGGGATGCGGAGGAAGCAGATGATTTTCGATACTGTGCTTGCTCACCCACTACAATTTGCATTTTGAAGGACAGCCTGGCTTACCTGTAATTTAACTTTAGCCAGTTCTAGAGGAGGAAGTGTCTTTGCAGTTTTTGCTAAACTCAGAAAAAACATCTGTGTTATCTAAGTCAATGCTTCAAATTTTTCATGTCTGATTCTTCTCAAAGTTGAATTTTCCTTCTTAATTTTTACCATTTGATGAATATCGTTGTCTCCTCCACCTCTTTTTTTCTTATTAGCAATATTTTGAAAATTTGCATGCGTTTCATTTGGAACGTTTGAAGATGCAATATGATCTCCCTGTGAAGTTTGAGGAGTGTCTTGACTGGGTGAAACTTCATAATTCATATAATCTCCTGATCTGTGATTAGTGCTTGTTTCTGGGCTATAAACCACCTCTTCGTGAATTTCATCCACTTCCTGGAGATTGCTATGTGCATTTCTTGTGCTAAAAGAGGGTAAAAGAAATGACATTTCTTGTTCGAACTTCCATGGAGGCATTTTTGTTGCTCCATCTCCCCTCTTCTTATTCCGTCGTCGGCTCAGTGCGTTCATGAAACACCTCCGTAATTTTTCCCACGTATCTTTCGCTGTCCCAGCTGAAAAAAAAAGATTGTTTAAATAAACAATGTAAAATAAAATATAAATAATAAAATTATAATTGATTTAAATGATATCTTATGTTTATTTACAAATAAGTATTTATAGCAATCATTTTATTTTCAGGTTCCTGGCCACAGGAAACTCGTTTAGAAGCCTGGGATTCAGTTACCGTTTGGGATTCAGCACAGTAGGAAAGATAGTTAGAAGTGTTTGTGAAGCTATATGGAAAATATTGGGTCCTCTTTTTATGCCAAAGCCAAATGAAGACGTTTGGAAAGCTTCAGCAGAAAAATTCCGGGATCATTGGCAGTTCCCAAATTGTTTGGCAGCAATTGATGGGAAGCACATCGCTATTCAGTGCCCAATTGGTGGAGGGTCAAAATACTTCAACTACAAAGGTTTTCATTCGCAAGTTCTCCTTGCACTAGTTGATGCTGAGTATAGATTCATTGCTGTAGATGTAGGCGCATATGGTAAGAACAGTGATGGTAATGTTTTTTCAAAATCTGTGATTGGGAAAAAACTCAAAGACAAGACATTGAACATTCCACCACATACACCTTTGGTTGAAAATTCTGTTCCATTGCCATATGTAATAGTTGGAGATGAGGCTTTTCCCCTCAAAACATATTTACTTAGACCATACAGCAGACACCACCTAGGAGGGGACGAAGACAAAAAGGTCTACAACTATCGTTTGTCACGGGCTCGAAGGGTCGTTGAAAATGCTTTTGGTATTCTAGCTTCCCGGTGGAGAGTCTTTCGACGGCCTTTGGAAGTACAACCAGAAACTGTCGATAAACTGGTGCTTGCATCTTGTTGCCTCCATAACATGCTCTGCAAAGAACACAATCCCCCTGATGAAATTGAGCAACTATGTCCGAGGACTTCTGCTCTGCAAAATTTGCTGCAAATGAGGAGGAATGCACCCCGAGAGGCAACAGATGTTAGAGAGTACTTCAAAGATTATTTCAATTCACCTGTTGGCTCAGTAACTTGGCAATTACCCACGATCCGACGAGGACTTCACTCACCATGATGATAATATTAGAATAAAATATCAAAACGTATCCTCTCTAGTTTGTACTTAGTTAACGGACAGTGAAAAAAACCCATTCTACATGAACATTTTTTGTTGTTTATTAAGCTTCCGGCTGTTTTTCTCAAAAAGTATGCGAAATACGAAAAAATCTTAATTAAAGTCATTTGGTGTCCGAGGGGGGGAAGAGGGGAGACGAGAACAGCATTTTTTTTATTTGGTGGACTTTTCAAAGTTATTCCAAGGTAAATACCTTTTTTAATTGAAACTTATAATATTTGTATCGGCATCTGAGTATAACCAAAAAACAATTTTTGTTTGAAATAATTTTTTTATTCACTTTTGATTTTCAAAAATATTTGACAAATGACAAATATATTATTACAATGAGTGATTTATTACTAAAAGTTAATAATTTAAGGTAATATTGTTTTACTAACCCAAAGCGTGGTCTCCGTTATTATATTTTTTCCACAGGTCTAACTAAAGTAGTGTTTATAAAACAAAGCCTACTACGACCAAAAAATGTCGCCAAAGGATTACCACAACTTACAAAAATATCATATAGACGAAATAACTTTGAAAATGCCCACTAATTCAAATCATCTTTCCGCCTCGAAACCACACAACTTTTGTTCGGAAATACTTTTTTTTATTTTGCGTACTTTTCGAGTTAAACGGGTGGAAACTTTTAAAAAAAACTGTATATAACAAATTACGATAGTCAAAGGCCCACAATATTTTTATTTTGTCTCCTGATTTCAAGTGTATACTTTTAGCACCCCCAAAAAATTGAGTTTATACATGAATAAATAAAGTAAATATGAAAAAAAACTTACGTTTTATTTTCAACTCCTTCCCAATCTCTTCCCAAGCGTTGGTTCTCATTTCCTGGTCTCTGTAGTCTCCTGACTTGACATCATAAAGAAAAGCTCGGCTACGCACTTTTTCAATAAGCATTTCCTCCATAATTAACACACTCTAACAACCAAGAAAACCAAACGACTTGTCCACTTACGACCATTCAATGGACTCTCGGCTCCCGAAATATGTGCTGCCGCAGATATTGTGAGGGCGTGACGAGACATGAGAAGACATGACCTCACGCGATGTGTGTGTAGTGACGCCAGTGTGAATGCGCTCCCATCTAATCAACAGAAATAAGTCTACTCACATTTTGATGGCTTACGTGAGCTCATGTGACTTCACGTGACGTGACACCAGTGTGTCCCCACCTTTAGAAACACCTAGGACGGTATGCGAGAACGTAGTGAATGCTTAGTGGACCAGTTGTGTGATCCCGAGTACACTATCGCTCCACCTTTTAACCTATGATGACGCAAGCAAACCCACGTAGCATCCACTTCCTTCCGTGACGTAATTTTTTTTGGGGAGGGGGGGGGGGGTCAAGTAGCCAGTGACGAGACGATTCGGTAACATTGCAAATATTTTTAATGTACTGAAGTGCTTTAAAATCAGATTAGCCGCACCAGTGGCAGAATGGTGCGTTGCACTCGATAGCTTTTGACTGGGAGGCAAAGGTTCGAATCTTGGCTCAGTGAACTGAAGGGATTTTTAAACCTTATTTATTGTTGTGGTTTTTTCATACTCTCTCTAAACTAATGGTGATTCTTATTTGTAAAGGCCTACTTTGATTATAATATTGAAGTATTTTAACATATCGGGTGTACATATATACATTATATTATTTATGGTTTTATCAATTAAATTTGGCCATTAATAGCAAGTGTGTTAAACCTATCACTGATAGAAAAAAGTCAAATATAATGTCAAAATGAGAAGTTTCCCTAGCACTCAATGAACCAACATACAATAATATTGTCTAGTGCCTGTAAACTAGACTACCGTCACTCGCTCGCCCAGTCTGGCCGTACCCTAAAGATGGCTCTGTGGAAATTTCCCTAGTGTTTACCACCTTGATTTAAATGGGAGTGTGTGTGGGATAAAGTTAATAGGGGGGGGGGGTTGAGGAAGGTGCCAAAATTATGCTCGCTTGTGGCATAGATATACCTTGGACCACCCCTGTAAAAATACTCTTGGGTGTTTGTTTTTATCTCAAAAACCCTCTTCTAGGAAGAATTTGTATATGCTCTCTTGCCATTTTTTCTTACACCAGATAGTCTAACTTTCATAGGAAGGAACTTTTATCTGACAGAAACGCTAGTAGATCTAATTTAACGCATTCATATGTGAGATCATGTGTTAACTTTGGTAGATATTATCAGTATCTATAATATCATTGATAACAGAGCTAAATGTTTTCAATGTTGATGTCTGTATTTTATAAAAGACGCATCTCTGAGGTTGTTTCTTTGTCATCATTATCTGTGGTTATGAAACTAGAGTTTGTTCAGCGAAGGAATTGTTCTCTGAAAGGCCTTTTCCCCTACCAGAAATCTACTATATAGTAGGATATTGGTAGGAAAAAAGACCTTTCAGAGAGTAATTCCTACCGTGAATGGAGTATCCTAGCTACCTATTCCCGTCGTATTTATCCACTAAGAGGGTGGGTTCTGGAGGTTGACTCAGCTCATGCGCTGTTCTGTGACGTCATACCTCGCAACACACCTCTGCTATCGTCAAACCATCATCAGTTCGTTTCTCCTCACTGAACCGGACTCATCTTAGTCCATGCTTTCCAACCCCTCATGAACGCGATGTTCGGTAAACCTCGGGCCTGCTCGGTTCACCTCGGTGTCGTACGCCGAAGCTCGTAGTTTCTCGCGATTGTGACGAGCCGATCAACTAATTAGGCTCCTGAGTGTTGCAAGTTTGATTCCAGCTTCGTACGATAGGTGAGTTAAAACAATTACTTTATTAAATAAATGTATATAATTAACAACTCAAGGTCTGTGCAGATGAGCTTTGAATTATTTACGAGAGTTTAGTCGTGAAACAATTTGATACCTTCCTGATTAACACAATATTCTATTCAAAAATATACATTATTGAGGCACTTTATATAATATTTTCACTGTCATATATTAAAATGACATCTTTATTGAATAATAGATTATTTATATTTGAAAATCTCTGTAAATTTCAATAAATACGTTCAAAGTTGTTTTTATAACAATAAAGATATCCAAGAAGATCCCTTACAAAAGACATTAAAGATGGGATGAAAGAAAAATCCAGTGTTTTTGTAGTTTTTATGGCGAAACTTTTTTTTGCTAAAACAAATAAAATATTGCTCCAGTACAAATATAGTGTTTAATTTTCTTCACATGATGATACTAACAGTTGTCGAATATCTGTCAAAGGTGTTCTGGAATTTAATGACGACTTTTTCTCTTCATTTAAAAAGTTTCTCATCTAATGCTGGTATGATCATGGCGGATATTCATCAACTGTTGATATAACCGTGTGAAGAAAATTAAACTATATATTTGTACTGGAGCAATATTTGATTTATTTTAGTAAAAAAAAACCTGCAAAAAAACACTGGCCTTTTCTCGCGTCCCCTTCCACCCCACCTTAAAAACAAAATTTTGTTAATCAAGATATTACCAAAGTTATTAAAAAAATCGATATTAAAATTATTCAAATCTTTCTTGAACACACTTAACCACCACTGGATGTTACCATAGTTGAACAGTCTATAATAGCTCATCTTTTCTGAATTTTTAGTAAAAAAAATCTGAAATTCATTGTGGTTAGGGTACTACCAGAAACCAGAGCTAAACTTTGTTGTTCAAGGTCATCCAATTACTGAACAAAAGTACTTAATATCAAATGACATTGGTAGTAATATAAAAGCGACTGCTTTTAGCGCAAAGTAAAAACTAAAGTTTACTTGTTTTTAAAAAAACACAAAAAAAACTAAAAACTCCTTTGGACGGACTTAAGAGATTTAGAGGGGGTTTATCCCCCCTAAAGAGTCTTGGTTAGTCCATTTTTCATGGTAAAGCTACTAGATCTGAAATACATTTACCACCCGAGTTTACTTGAACGACAGCTTAAAAAACTACTAGAAATAATCCCCAATATATCCCTACGCCAACAGCTGACATGTGTCACTTTGGATAACTGTAATGAAAACATAGTAATGTATGAATGTGATAGCTAACCACAGTAATTTAGGCCAATATTCCACTTTAAAAAAATTATTTACATCACTTTTACAAAAGTTCTAACTAAAATAGCTTCAAAACTGTGACCGACAAACTTAAACCTTGTGATTGAACGTGACGCAAACAAGTTGTTTACATTGATGCACCCACGTAGTTGATAACAATATTCTATTCAGTTAAATATTTCAAAATACGATAAAATAATCATAAAATAATTTATTATATATATAAAAAGGGACAAGTATTTTTTTCTTTTCCAAGTAAATACGGTGCCTGTATTAAAAGGTATTGATGTATGCACTATATTTCACATTATAGATAACGTTCCAAAACAGAGAATAAGTTCTTTTAACTATGTTTGAAATATTGTCTCGTATTTGGTAAAAATAAATTATTAAAAGTAATGAAATAATATGACAAAACCTAAGTTTACGTTATTTTTAATGTAAAATATGACACGTAATTAAAAAACGTATCACTTATAGCAAAACATTGATCTTTTACAGGTGTTAGCAACCCAAAACATAAACATATGGGTTTTCAACTCTCATCAGGTAAAAAGCTAAGATGAACATACTCTAAGCTCACGTATCCATTTGTTAAGCAATGTGATTTGTAGCAGTCATCTTTGATAGATATTTTCAATACCTCTAAAATAACACTAATAATATTGTAAAATAAAATTAATGCCGGCTACAAAAATATGTTTGTATTTTCGAAAGGGCCCATTCTATCTAAATTTGACTTAAGCACCACCCTATTGTTTTATATGTAGGACCATTTAAATTCATAAAGCAAACTAGTTTTTAAACATTGTAAGCCTACTTTGTTCTAACTTCAAACAAAAGTATCTTGTTTCATTTGGGAAGTGACCTTTCTTTTTCATAGGTGACAATAGACGTTGATATAAATGTGTGAATCCATCAAGAGTTTTACTAAATTAGCATGTGGTATATTGTTCTGAGACACTCGTGATCACCATTAGGTGACGTCTGTTCAAATCCAGATTGATAAATTTTCAAACATAACACAGTAACATTAAAAAAAATGTCGACTTTAGTCTAAGGGCCAGTTTCATAGTCGGACTTAGTATTACTCAAGTGCGGCACTATAATATACTCGCTTAGCTCGTTGGGGGCTACGCCCCCAAACCACATGTGAACTTTATTTGCAAATGGATGTAAACTAATGAAATGGTTTTTTGATAGAAAGGTCCGCACCGACTTTAAAATTGCTCCGACATTTTGAATTCTTTTTCAGGGGTTAACATTTTTTTTTTTTTTTTTTACTTTTTTGAATTTTCCCGTCGGATACAGGCTAGACGCTATAAGTTGGCCAACTTTCATGTTCCTAGCTCATCCGGAAGTGGGTCAGCCATGTAGCTTTATCGTAGTATAATATAATAATACAAGACGAAACCTACCTACAACAGAATGGAATGAA
The DNA here is from genome assembly GCA_901482245.1 of Timema douglasi. Lineage (NCBI taxonomy): Eukaryota > Metazoa > Arthropoda > Insecta > Phasmatodea > Timematidae > Timema > Timema douglasi. The sequence continues at coordinate 35,244 of CABEEJ010002249.1, forward strand.
CCACTTTCATGTGCGAGACATGTCCATTCCATTCTAGTGTAAGTAGGTTTCTTCTTGTATTTAGTACAGTGCTGACCGCACTTGTCTGACCATGAAGCTGTCCCTAAGAGTCAGACTATATATTTTTTATCACCGCGTCCTGTTCAGGAGGAAGGAAGCATTTTAAAGATAATCTACCAGCATTTGCATGGAAGGAAATTGAGGAACCATTTAGGAAAAAAATACTCTCAATGGACCCAACCGAGTCTCGAACACTGCTCTCCCCATCATCAGCAGTCCAATCTAACAAGAAAGTGACGCCTTAGACAATTCGACCACCAAAGCGGTTAGTACTAGATAATTGGTTATTGATGAAACGAAAGGGAAGAAGGGGAAATTAAATGTGTTAAACGGCGAGGGAAGTTTTTTCTTTCATTGAGAAGTCGTGTTAAAATTATATAATTAATGATGTTATTACCTTCCTACTACCCCTTAAATCAATCTTTTAAAATTAATTGTATTAAAACTTATTGCTAAATAAAAACTTAACTTGAAGGTTTTGCAAATTTATTTGCCACGCCTTCCATAAAGGGTGGGGTACGAAATTAAGTTCAGTGCGGATATCTATCTATTTCTTTGCCAAATGAGCGCTATGCTAATAGTGGGAGAGGCTGGCTGTAAATTAAGCGGCAAGACTAATCAACACGTCGGAGGAGAACAATATCCCCCTGAACCCCCTCAGCTGCTGAGTTAATCTTTAGTGATGAAGTGGACATAAAATGGGATGAGTTAATCAGTAGTTTTCGGCTTTACAATCTAACATCAGGGGGCAGGACTTCGAGTCTTATTTATATCGGTAACAAGGTCACGTTTATAAACTATCGTAGGAATCTGGTAGGAATAAATTGCAGGGGAAATAAACATGATTTTGCGGTCAACATTTATCTCTAATTTTTATTAATCAATGATTGTACATAAACTATTATGACAAAGCTCCTGATCTACATATAGTTTACGTTAATTGCTGATTGTATGGACGCGATGCCATTGCAAAATAATTAAAGTCTCTCTAAAAACAATATTGAGCTGTAGATTTGTACAAAAATCTCAAATAGTCGGCATTTATGCAGGGCTTTACTACAAACCAAATGACTTCGACAAGCACCAAAGTAGACTTTGTAAATTTGTCTACTGAAGCACGACGACAAATTGATTTATGAGACAAAGATTGTATTTTAATTTGTTAATCTCTTGAGTTTACATCCCATCGTACCCGATGAACTCTCGAAATAAATGTATGTAAACACTTTGTTCATAGAACAGAATCGATTATTAATTTGGAATACTTATTAGTTTATAATAATAAAAGGAAGTGTTTGTTTGTTTGTTTGTGTGCGATGCCCAGCCAAATCTACGGCACGCAGAGATCTGAAATTCTTTTGCATAGGTGGACGGATGCACTTCTAAGCAGGATTTTAAAATTTTTAATTAGGCTATTTTTAACCAATTTTTGAAGACAATATTTTTTTATCAGTTTCAAAATTACGTTTCAGAGATACGAGCACCATGGGGGGAGCGGGCTATATAATGGTTATACCACAGTGGTTCACGAGCGACGCCGTGCGGGATTGATAGTGTTTAATAATGAAGAGAACGTCTCGAACAAAGCACCAGTCTCGTATTGTCTGGTTTATCCAATGAGTGGGTGATCTGGGCTTGAATCCCGCCTGGGTGTAATAGGTTACTTTACTAAGTGGCTCCTTACTCTCCTGACATGCAAATGTGGGTATATTTCATCTCATTTATAGGCCTACCTTATTCACCCCTATCACGTTTTTTTGTAAATATGTGAATTGTACGAACGGTTATTAAGACTTCGTGTACAAAATAATTAAGAAATAAAAACCAGTTGAGAAACATAAACAGGGTTATATTACACTAGGTAAGGTTAGGTTAGGTTAGATTTGGTAAGAATAGGTAAAGGTTAGGTTAGATATTATCGCTATAATGTGTAATTGGTACTGAAGTTAAGTTAGTTAACGTAAATTATTCTAAGAAAGTACATTAAGGTGTGGGTGTAGGTAAGGCGATAAAAAGTAAGTTTTTACATTTTAAGTCAAAATAAATCAAATATTAGGCCAGTAAAAACAAAGAGTTTAATTTTCTTCACACGGTGATATCAACAGTTGTTGAATATCCATCATGAGCATAGCGGCATTAGTTGAGAAACTTTTAAATGAAGAGAAAAAGTTGTCATTAAATTTCAGGACACTCTTCCCAGATATTCAACAACTGTTGATATCACCGTGTGAAGAAAATTAAAATTGATGGTTTTACAGGAACAATATTCAATTTATTTTCACCAAAAATAGTTTTGCTATAAAAACCTAAAAAAAAAAAAAACCACACTGACCTTAACTCGCTTCTCCTACAACCCGACCTTAAGCCAATTTATTTAAATAATTTTACTTTTTTACTAAATTTAGTACGTAATTAAAATAAGTAAACATTTTTATGATATAGTGTTTACCTTCGCCATTAATTGTAGCTATTCTCTGCTGTACTTTCCCAGGGTCACTTCTTAATTATCATGCCAAAGGATTCCGTTAATTAATTGATTTATTATTATATCAAAGAGTTCCTCTCATTAAAATCGAGGCTGATGCCTTTAATGATTAGCCATTCTTATTTAAATATAGAAAAAAGTACGTGTATCGAAAAGTAAAGTAAAAAGCTTTTATTGGTGTGTATAATTAATTACCTCCCCTATTTTACTTTGTTCCCATGCGTTACAAAGAAGCCTTAATTTTAGATTTTCTTCCTTAAAAATACATTTAAAAAGTGTATACATTTATAATTAAAAGTTTACATTAATGAAACTATTTTTAATTTAGAATTGCTATGGCAGGCAAAGTTTCTTTGAACATATTTTGTATTTATTATCATATCAGCATTTTTTTCGTGCTAGTCTTTTTATTGGTATATTCTATCAATTAATAAATATTGAATAAAAATCTCATAGTATAGTCATGGTGGTAATCCAAGTAACCGACGTATCTTGGCTGACCAGTGACCTCCGATCAACCTTCAAAACGGCCCAAGTATGACTTTGGCTGACGTTAGATCGTGTAGCTACGATTATTAGAAATTTAACTTTGGATAAAAGGCTATATGGTAAATAAAAATAGTGTTTGTTTACTTGACATCGGATTTTTCTTGAGCGATAAAATTTCGTTGCACAACTTCCTTCGGAGGGGTAGTAAAGCCGTCGGTCTCATGTCGATTGTGGTATGTAAAATAATCCTGGAAGGTTTGTGAAAATATATTTCACGGAAAAATTGGTAGGCACTTTAGCTTTCACTCACAGAAAATTCTCTTGTACTTAAATAATCAGTCAGTTCAGAAAGTGCATGATAAATACCTCAAATAAATTGAAATTATTGCTTAATAGTTAATATTTAAGATCGCCTCGTTTTTATGATTATTAGCTTTATTTATTCAAAATGAATCGTTTACTTTTATCCAGTAATTAAGATTAATTTATAAGTTATCCAAAAGTTGAAGCTTGTAATTGTAAAGACTTAATTTTATTTTTGATATAATATAAATCACAGTAGCCTCAATCATTATTTTAATGTATTTATATTAAGTTTAACTCCAAAACTTGTTTATAAAACAGTAGTTTCACTGGTTGTTCTTTACCCTTGTGGAACTTGGTCTCCTAACTTACATGACGGAAAGAAATTTAGGATGTTCGAAAACAAAGTAGGCTATTTGATAAAATGTTTGGTCCAAAAGGGGATGAAGATAATGGAGATAAGAGGAAGTTACATAATGAGTTACATAACCTGTGCTCATCGTCAGACATTGTTAAGATAGTCAAAATTTTCAGGTTGTGGAGGGCAGGTCATGCAGCGTGAATGGAGGAATCTAAGACCTTGTTCAAAGTATTGACTGGCAAACCGAATGGAAAGAGACCGTTGGAAAGACCTAGATGGAGATGTGAGGATAACATTAGAATGGACCTGAAAGAGATTGGGTTAAATTAGATAGACTGGATAGAATTAGCTCATGTTAGGGATAGGGTGTAACGAAGTGGACTGGATAAAACTAGCTCAAGATAAGGATAGCTGTCGTACTTTTGTAGGTGTGGCAATTAGCTCTTGAGTTCCTAGTGCAATAGATTAAGTTGTAACCACACGGCCTCATTTGGAAGGCGTGTTTGTGTAATATTGTATGTTATGAGCTGCGAATTACCACACGAGCGTTGCGAGGTTGTTAGATTATTCTATAAACAAATAAACTATAGGAGCTGACCACAAAAGTGTTGTCAGCATTCCTTATAAATAAACCAGGCTGGAGGCCCGGTTAAAATTAGGGGGATTGAGCCCCTCGGGGCTGAATACAGAACATCGTAGACTAGGGGTCATTCTGCCCGTTTTGGGGCTACGCGGGATAAGACGCCAGTTCATCAGTACCAGTCTTAGGGGCTGCCACTCGAGCCCAGGGAACCTGGTTCGGCAACCGTGTATGGGACCATCTAGGAGTCAGACAGGCCATTCAGTAAACCTCCATAACACCTCGTTAGATCACAAGCTTCCTAATATTATTTAAGTTATTTCATTCTAGCTTCACTTCTAACATCACATTTGTAATATATACAGTAGTATTAATAAACCTCTATAAAAGCCAAGTCTAACGTCAATCACTAACCCACACAAGTATTCAATTTCACCTCCCCCTTAACCACAGCCACAGACATCCTGACAGATTTTCAGGCCCACACGCAAAGATAGAAGGGGGGTGGTGGTGACAAAGTAGTATATATTTCATTGGATAGGTCTTTGCACTTAAAGAGTTGTGTGATTTTTTCCTATTTTCAATACTTATTTAGACAAAATTGCATGCTTAAAAGAATTTTAAATCCTTCAAGCTTTGTGATAAATTTTAGAAATATATTGCCATATATTAATATACCCAGTGGAACTTTGTATGTCTACTAATAGCTTGATTGAGAGAATCAGCCCAATGATTACTGGTCAGTCACTTTGATCGCTTATCTGGCCACCAGTAAGTGTAAAGAGCATGTGACGTTCCCTGTAGGGCTGTCCTCTATCGAATATTCCATCCTATTAGTGGAGTAGAAATGACAATTCCTTCAAGCCTGGCTAGGTTCTCACTGGAGCGAACTGAAGGTTTATTTGACGGTCAACAGCTAGCCATGCATAGCTTGACTCCACTATATCTACATAGGTCGAAAAGTAACATCTTTATATACTTAGATTTGATGTCAGTTTAGCGGCCATTAACAACTTGAACAGAATAACTATTTGATTTAGTACCAGCTCTCACTAAACGTCCGGGCTATACGCTTATGTACTAATTACGATCATGGTTTTAGGGATTAGAAAGGTTATATTTAGAGCAAGTGTACCTACATATGCGTGGAGGGAGAGTGGAAAATCATTTTGAAAAAACTCAATACACCCGACCGAGATTCGAATCTCTATCTCCTAGTCATCGGCAGTCTAACTTCGAGAGTAGCGCCCAAGACCACGTGGCCACCAAAGCAGGTATCATAATTGTTTTCTATGTATTTGATGTAATTAACGTGTACTTTCTAAACCGACTAATTATGTCAGCACATGACTTATATACTAACTTAAATCTAGAACAGACACAACACTCAGCCCCCAGCCGTTAATTTATCATTGTGAAAGGAAATACCAATTTCACTAAATATATATTTTTCGACCATACCAGGAAATGAACCAGGGATCCTTAGTTCAGTAGTAAGACGCGCTACCTACTAAGCTGAAGTGTAAGACTAACACAGTGTATATTCTATCACCGCTTTTGGCTTATACGCCTAATTACGATAATATATTAGGGATGAGGAAGATTGAATTTAGATTAAGTGTATCCACATTTGCGTGAAGGAATAGTGGAGAAACCTTTATTAAGAACCCTCTTGATTACACCCGACCGAGAGTACAACCCCAATCCCCCCCATTATTGGCAGTCAAGTCTTTTATGCGAGTGACTCCTTAGAGCATGCGGCCACTGAATCTGGTCACAATATAATTAAACTATTCGAAAAACCATTCAGCATTTAAATGGGTCATCGAAAAAACCTTAAGGAATTTAACTTTTTTGACTGTGTAGATCGGTGTCCCGACAAATGGTACCAGAGACATTTCGTACCACTTGATTTTTCGCGACATTTCGTACCACTTGAATTATCGCAACATTTCATACCACTTTATTTTTCGCGACATTTCGTACCACTTGATGTTTCGCGACATTTCATACCACTTTATTTTTCGCGACATTTCGTACCACTTGATTTTTCGCAATATTTCATACCACTTGATGGGAAGATGTACCAGGCTTCTGTTTTGAATTCATTTAGCCAAATTTAATTTAATTAGTGTGTAAAATGCCTTTTATATGCAAAGTCACTTCGCAAAAAGAATGGAAATGGTAGCGGAGCGATTCAAGTATTTGAAATCTAACTTAATCGAACCTAACCAAACAAAAGCTAACATAACCTGACCTAACCTAACTTAATCTTATATAACCTAACTCACTATTTATTTTATACTAACTGAACTTAGGACATTCTCTTAGCTATCTGCTATCCAGTAATTCAGTAATAAGCCTTGCTTGCACATATTAGCTATTTTTTTTTGGCTAAATAAATAGAAGTGGTACCATTTGTTACATCGTAAATATTTCAAAGACATTAGTAGACCCTTCTCCCCATGATTGGTACGAAATGTCGCTGGTACCATTTGTCGCATATGCGTGTGGATCATATGAGTTTGCGAATGAATATTGGGAGTAGATTTGTTAAATTTTGATAGCTTTCACTCACCACCATTCCTATGGTGAATAGACTATAGTTATAGCTTGTATTTAAACGTATTCGAAGTTCCTGATCTAATTTACACACTGAACTGCTTCGGTGGTCTAATGCGTTACTCTCGCAGCAAACTAGACTACAGTTGACGGGGAGATCACGGTTCGAATACCGTTAGAGTGTATTGAGTGGTATTTTCCACTCTCGCTCCACACAAATTCGGGTACACTTCATATAAATATATCCTTCCTAATCCCTAACACAATTAACGTAATTATTACATTAGCTTATAAAGAGAATGTGGTGCTAAAAAAATTTTACAAACTGCAAAACATGTGACTGTTTTATCTAAAAAAAATGTATATAGGGTTATTTAATTTCTCGCTCAAAAAATATAGCTAAGAACAGAAATATTTATCGCAGAAAGAATATGAAATCATTTTGGGCGTGGCTTTTGTCCAGCTTAAGACAAATTACAAGAAGTTATAACATTTGACAAAGTATATAAATTGGAATATAGCTTCAACCTAACTATACGAACGCCCGATAGTCTTATCATCTTATATATAAAATTCTCGTGTCACAATGTTCGTTCCCGTACTCCTCCGAAACGGCTTGACCGATTCTCATGAAATTTTGTGAGCATATTGAGTAGGTCTGAGAATCGGCCAACATCTATTTTTCATACCCCTTAGTGATAAGGGTTGTCCACCCTTAACATTTTTCTATAATTTTTAGACATTTTTTTAATATCTTTATTTTTTTTATTATGTCGCATTAAAAAATACATACAACCCTAAATTTTTACCCTTTTATCACCAACCCCTATTTTTTAATAGCCATTTTAGTAATTTAATCATTTTTCATCCCCGGTCGATAACTGATCAATCGTCATGTGCCAATTCAATTCAAACGTATTCAGTTTCCGATTAGATTGGCATTTGCAATGACTATCAACAAATCCCAAGGTCAAACGATGTCTATTTGTGGCTTAGATTTGAGAACACCATGTTTTTCACACGGACAATTATACGTGGCATGCTCTCGAGTGGGTAAACCATCCAGTTTGTTTGTGTTAGCTAAAGATGGACTAACAAAAAATATTGTTCACGCTATGGCATTAAGAGATTGATATTGTTTGTTAGTGTTACTGTCGTAATTGATTAATTAATGATATATAATTTTAAGGAATAAATTATAATAACTTAAAAATAATGTTTGCCTTTTGTTATTTTTATATTCCCTCATCGTTCACAGCGCTCCATGCCTATTTCACGCATATACCACATTCTTACACACTTACAATAAGTAAGCTATTTTTTGTCTACACTAAAAATTACTTAAAAATTATTTTTATGGCAAAACAACGTTTGCCGGGTCAGCTAGTATTTTATAATTATTTATTGTATGACATTTATGACCGGGAGGGATGTATTCAGGTCCGGTCGCCTTATTTGTAGACTATTATCCTCTCTGGTGACAGAACGTTACCCAGGGTACAACATAGGAGGTTGTCTGTATGTAGATTATTAACCTCTCTGGTGACAGAACGTTACCCAGGGTACAACATAGGAGGTTGTCTGTATGTAGACTATTAACCTGTCAGGGTACAACATAGGAGGTTGTCTGTATGTAGACTACTAGCCTCTCTGGTGACAAAACGTTACCCAGGGTACAACATAGGAGGTTGTCTGTATGTCGACTATTATCCTCTCTGGTGACAGAACGTTACCCAGGGTACAACATAGGAGGTTGTCTGTATGTAGACTATTAACCTCTCAGGGTACAACATAGGAGGTTGTCTGTATGTAGACTATTAGCCTCTCTGGTGACAGAACGTTACCCAGGGTACAACATAGGAGGTTGTCTGTAAGTAGACTATTAGCCTCTCTGGTGACAGAACGTTGTCCAGGGTACAACATAGGAGGGTGTCTACACGTCGTACCCACAATTAGATTATGATGATGATGATGATGATGGTGAATATGAAGTTGTGGAGCCGGTGTGAGTTTTAACATAACTTAAGCCTAATTAATCAAACCCTGGTGACCGTTGTGATAATTCCCTTTAAGGGGAAAAAACCCAAGGTACCAGTCGGGAATTGAACCTGGAACTCCTAGGTTCGTAGTCAGATGTACAGACCATTATACCATGTTACCAGACGCCCGTATAATAATTACACTTATGGTTTAGGGTTGAAAAGGGTTGAATTTAGAGGAAGTGCAGACATAGATGGAGAGGGGTAAACGCTTTGGGGTAAAACCACCCTCAGTACACCCGACCGGGATCGAACCACGATCTCACCATCATCAGCAGTCAAGTTTGTCACGAGATTGATGCCCTAGACCATGTGGCCACCAAAGCAGGTGATTCTATTTTAGTGGAGTATATTGGATCCTAGCCTTTTCTAATCAACGGGCCAGAAGCTATTGGTTCTTTATGAAAGACCGACAAAGTACCGAGATTGTACGGAAGTTCCAGTTTTTTTTTCTATAGCAGGTCTAATTTCGGTAAAATTCCTTATTCTAGATTTTATTTCACTAACTGTTCCTATATATAGATTTTTGGCAAATATTTTGTTCGCGATTTTTAACAAAAATTGTGACTTGTTTAAATTAGTTAAAAAATGTTTTTAATTCTGATAAACGAATTGATTACGTGTTTAGATTAAAGTCTTGATGACATAAAAATTAAAGGAATTGTCACAAACGTGTAGTTGAGTCACGTATTGATGCGGTGAGGGAGAGTGAAGAATCACTTAGGAAATAATTAATGGTAGACAGAATCGTACCTACTTTCTCATAGCGTATATATCAGCGTATGAGAGAAATATTTCAAAGCACGGTTATCAGTAGGGCCACTGGCGCAGCCAAGGGAAGAGGTTTGAGGGGGTTTCAGGGTTGAACCCCCCCCCCCCAGACCTTGCTACCCACCATCCTCTGTCTCGTCCCTAAAGCTGTTGAGACCATACCTGAGGAACTCTACAATGAAGACAGACTTCATGGGCTTCATGTACAGTACATACATCCAGAGGTGTCAGCTACCGAGGATAGAGAGAGCTCTCAATGAACTTTATATGAAGCCGAGGAAAATTAACATAAGACTAACGTGAACTAGTTCAAAAGTGATTTTGTGAGTTAAGAGATAGTGCAAGCTGCTTATTAGAATTTTCAGATTTTAGCTCATAAAATATTTTTTTAAATCAAATTTCCAAAATACAATTTATTGAAACTTGCATGTTTGTATATTATAGCAGTATGCATAAATAAAAATGTGTTCACAAAAACTTAATAGTCATAATAATTACAGAATCATGACCATTTTTATTAATTTTAAATTAGTTGTGATATTATTGTATTTCTTTTAATGCAGTTGCATTTTACAATACTTAAATGTTCAAATTTTCCCGCGGGAAAAACCAATGAACCCCGCTTAATTGGTCAGTGAAATTAGCCCCCCTCATAAACGAATCCTGGCTGCGCCAGTGAGTAGGGCTGGGCGATATATAACTTCTCAAGCTGCTTGTTTTAGATTACTGTAAGTAATTAATCACTAATCATCAGCTATAAAATATGGTCAACTAGGTGTTTGAACGCTGCAATTAATATTCTGTGTCCTAAACTATGTGTATAAATAAACTTTGCCAAAAATGCAACATATAGGCTACTGTTAATAATGCCACTCTGCAATGTATCGACCCACTCAATTATGCATTGCTTTCTCTCCAATAATTGAATGCTGATGTAGATTACAAACATTGTTCAATTGATTGTTTGATGGAAAGCTTTCATAATATTAGTATTCTCTTTTACGGATGGCGATTGTAAATAAATGATTTCATTTCCAATTTGAATTATTACAAAATATGGTTAAGAAATTTAAACTAGGAATAAATTAAGGTTGTCGAATATATTATTGAGCTCCAAGAGTTATACGTCTGTCGGAATCACTCCACTGTTGTAAATCTTGAATCACCAGGTAGAAGGTCGATTAAAGGTAAGTTTATTTAATGATACTCACGCTCTATCGCCATTTACTGGGTTATATCCAAACCACCACACATGTGTAAATAGAATTATGACGACATGAGACCTTGGACATATATTAATTAAATAGTCCTGTATCCCTGGATAGGGAAATAAAAATACTTTGTCAGTTTTTTTTGTTTGTTTTAAACATATAAAACAAGCAGTTTGCTAGAGGAAAGTTGTGCCCAGTTGTTCATATTTTAAAGGACCAATGGTACACCCAGAGATTTTCTTTGGGAGGGAAATACAATGTTTGAAAGCTGCTACCATTGAACCTTTTTCTGATTGGGAGTTCTAGAAGTAATTTTGATGCCAAATGATATACATTATTATTATTATTATTATTATTATTATTATTAACACCACGTCTTACTAACCGTTCGGGTTGTACGAATTTACGCTAATGTGTAATGGAAGGGTGATTTTGAGATGAAATGGAGAATCTTCAGTTTAACGTGGGATCCGAACCATGGTGAAGGCCTGGATTTCCACACATTCACAAGTTGTGATTAATACACGTCTTGTCCTATACCTTTTTATTATAAGACAATCCTTGTCTTAGAGTTTAGCCTCGGACACATTTGTGCGACTCTATATTATTATGTTAATTAATGTGTTTTAATCTAGACATGGTGATACAGAATTGAAATATATATTTATTTGAATTATGGATCAAATAAAACGTCGAAATCACGGGGGTAAAAATGTTCAATATTACAATATTTTATCTATACAAGAAAGTAAAACAAAAACATTTGATTTTCTTATGTGAGAAAGCAAAGAATCTTGAAAACAAATGAAAGACGAGTATCTTAATGACGCTGCCTACTTGGAGATTTCGAAACTATTTTGCGATGCGGGTTGCATCTTAACTTGACGTACCTAAGCAGTCTAAGCAGTATCAGACTTAGGGCCAGTTTCATAGTTAAGTTTAGTACGCCTCAAGTGCGGCGCTACACTAAGTACAAGACGACACCTACCTATACCAGAATGGAATGGGCCAGTTTCCTATGCGAGAACGGCCCATTCCATTCGAGTTTAGGTAGGTGTCGTCTTGTACTTAGTGTAGCGCCGCACTTGAGGCGTACTAGATTTGACTATGAAACTGGCCCTTAGACACCAATGTACGAAATAGAAAGAGAGAGAAGAAAATGAGCAGTTCACCTTGTGAGGTCTCTTGTTTAGTTACTGATAACACTTCCCCTCTTCCTCTGACGAGTTTACACACTCACTATACTGTTTGCGCCTTGAAAACATTGACTTGCTTTTTATAATTACATTTCTCGTGTGTCTTATTCTAGATAGACATTTACTACCACGGACTTTTTTAATCTACATCCTGGCAGGAAGACTCTTACAGGACATTTTCGTGACTAAGACAAATAGCCTGAGCTATAGAGGACTTATAAAAAAATACGTTTATATAAAAACTGTTTCAATATAAAAATAATAATTTAGTGACACTGTAGGACTATTTTTAGAATTATTAAATAATTTATGGTTTCTGTTTCGATGTTATATATTTAAATCTCTTTGAATATAAAGTAAATTCGTTAAGATGGGAAATTCTTTCTTGACCTGCCATGACGTCACAGATAGGCAACGCCCTTCAGGCAAGATGTTTAGTTCACTTTGACTTGTCAACATACCCACATAATCCTCCTTCTTTCTCCTTCTTACGGTTTGGCACTATCCTAAAGTGTTGGAGAGCTCTCAGAGCAATAAAGACCAAGCTGCCAGTTAGAAACTTTTTTTTCAAATTTGAATTTAATTTCAAATCTCTTCGCAGGCAAACTTCACTATTAAACATTGATCAGTGGAGAGCGAACGCAGCTGTTTTTATACCGCAAGTAGGAAGGGACTCCCCTCTCCGCAACCTGAAGAGAGGCGTGGCGGGGGACCAGTGACCAGAAAATACTACCCGCTACATGTATGAGGAGGTCATAGTTTTGTAGTTGTTTATTATCTTTGATGTTTTCAAGAATGACATATAAATCACACTTTCCCAACAATTAGAAAATTGTCCGGAAGTGAAAATAGAGACTTTCTTTTCTAATGTTATAGCTTATTCTTAAACATAAAAATTGTAAAGGAGTGTTATTTATAATTAAAATACCCAGCCCTGATTGGATTAAGGAACTATTTATATAAATATTCATCTAACGGCTTACAGTTTTACTAAATATTTATTTGAGGTATTTAACATGCACTTTTTGAACCGACTGATTATATCAGCACATGAGAATTTCTATGAGTGAGAGCGAAAGGACCAATCAATTTTCTATGAATGTGAAACGTGGTCTCTTACCTTAAATGATTAAAACAAATTTAGGGGATGAGAGAACAAGGGGCTTAGGAAGGTATTTGGTTTGAAAAGAGATGAGGACTGGATAAAACTATCTCAAACTAGAGATAGAGTGTAATGAGGGGACTGGATAGAACTAGCTCAAGATAGGGATAAGGTGTAATGAGGTGGACTGGATAGAACTAGCTCAAGATATATATAGGATGTAATGAGGTGGACTGGATAGAACTAACTCAAGATAGGGATAGG